>JAOTQE010077572.1:0-10000 GCA_025631205.1 Nesometra sesokonis
GGGGAAACGGTCAGGGTCCGTTGGGTCCCTTTGGATCCGTGCCTGACTTAAATGTTGATGTCACTTTATCCTTATTAAACTTTGAAGGTTTGCATGACAAATCAATAAATGCTGTTTATGTAATTTTGAAAAGAACTGCTAAGTTGTTCATTGTTTCGATCAGTAAACCTAAATTGCAGTATATTGATTAAAACATGCAAAAAGGGGGCCCATTTTCAGATCCGGGTGGGCGTGGTTGTCCGTTTTATTCAAAATTATGCAAAAAAATACATTTTTTTGTTTCAAGTGGGGGGGGGGTGCCAGAGTCCGTTGGGGCCCCCCCCCCCCTTGGACCCGTGCCTGACTTAAACATTGATGTCACTTTATCCTTATTATGAGTAATTTTTTGTCTTTTTAGTAGATTATGCATGCAAAGATTCAATATAAACCTGAAGTCTCCATGCAATGTTAGTTTCTAATCAAGGACTGTAGTATACTTATATCCAATGCTAAAACATGACAAGTTAGGATATATTTACAGGGCAACTTTTTCAACAACCTTTCGATACAAACTGGTGTATCTGAGCATGGCCAGTCAAGGCATAGTGCAAGTTTCAAACTCCTAACTTTAAGGTCTGAAAGCCCGACCAATGCATGCTGTGCCATCGGCCAACCCCAAAAAAGAGGATAAATTTGGTACAGATCGGCCTGGGTTCCCTTTCCATACCAGTAGCACCTTAAAAATCGGGGAAACACTGGCCCCCTAATAATCCCAATTGCAAGGCCCAGTGAAAACAGTTTTGTTTTTCTCGATTCAATATGGACTACAATCTACATAGCTGTGTACATTGACAACCCAGTTAAATATTTTTATCATATACAACCAACTAAAATTCTGAAATTCTGTTAAACTTTGAAGGTTTGCATGACAAATTAATAAATGCTGTTTATGTAATTCTGAAAAGAACTGTTAAGTTGTTCATTGTTTTGATCAATATACCTAAATCGCAGTATATTGATTAAAACATACAAAAACTCAACAATTCCTTCAGAACTACAAACATATTGTACATAATGTAGACATTATAAAACTACATATGCTTATCTCTAACTTGCAATAGAAATCAGTTTCATATACTGTTCCTTATCGAAGTTATGAACAATCAAATTTAAAATATTTAGAGTGTAAATTTTTAGAAATCTGCATTTGAAAATTGTTTATCAATAACAGGGTAATTTTAAATTGCATTTTATGAACATTAATTCATCATCTAAAAAATGTAGTATGAAAGTGTTTTTGCCTATTGTGGAAAACTAGCTGTGAGCCTTACCCCTCTTTGAGCCTTACCCCTCTTTCTGCTTGGCTCTGCCACATGTTTATTGAAATTCTTTTACTGGGGGTAAATGTATTGAAATCAATTATTTTGGCAGTTTAAAAGGGTAATCAATTAAATGGAACCTTTGTACTGTGTGTAGCTGGCGTGGATCTGGAGGAGGGGGTGCCATGGGAAGTCCCTCCCCTCTCCAGTCATCAACCAACAATTTAAAAGAGTAAAAATGTACAGAGAAAAGGATTGTTTCCCTACATGTTTTTGAGTGTGGATCTCTACTTTTCGACAGTATAGTCCAAGATGTTTTGTATTATCCTCTAGAGGTTTATTATTTTCAGTTTTTCAGTGCCCTTCCAACTGTAAAATGATTCTGGATCTGCTGCTTATGTAGGAATATCTGCAAGATACATTACTATCACCATGGGCTACTTTCTATTTCATTGTTAAAACTTTCATTGTTTCATTTTAATACTTCCTCATAGGTTGCAATCTAAAGATATTCAACAATCAAGAATTTGCCGCTCTTCTCTCACAATCCGTTCACCGAGGCTTTGAAGCTGTTTATCAACTGACGCGCATGTGCACGATTCGGATGAGTTTCGTAAAAGGATGGGGTGCGGAATATCGTCGGCAGACCATCATAAGCACCCCTTGTTGGATCGAGATGCATCTGAATGGGCCATTGCAGTGGTTAGACAGGGTATTACAGCAGATGGGACCACACCCCTTTACTGTTGGTAGTAAGTCGTAAGACTAGAACTGTCCCTTTTAGAGGATAAATGGTGCATATCAAGAGTTATATTAAAGTGAATGTCTGAAGGTTGATTTAATAATATTCTCACAAGTGATGTCATGGTCTCAAAGTGACATAATGACAGCATTCTTACTCCCACAAAACAGTCATGATCACTGATAACTAAAGCCCCTTTCACACAGAAAAAAAACTAACCCACTAGATTAGTGAGTCAGCCCCAGGATGGTGTCTGTCTGAAGGGTTTTAAAAAAATAACCTAAGTTAAAGTTAGACCACTGCAAGTAGTAGGATCAGAGTCACTAAATTAATGGGTATGTGAAAGGTGTTTGGGTCAAAGTTAACCTATGTTAAATAATATTTAATGAAAGTTAAACCTACCAATTCTATATGAAAGGGGCTTTACTTTACAATGGTTTAAAAAACAATAAATCGAATATTAAACCATATTGTATGTATGTATATAAGTAGGCGGCTGTTTTATTATTGGTACCCTTTATCAGAATAACTCATTTTGAAGGTTAATTTAGGTCATATAATTCAATGTTAATTTTTATCATTTTATCAACTTGCTCTAAAATCTTATACGTCCATTCAATGTATACATATTTTTATTGAAAGTGGTTTTTTTATCGTGCTATTTTATCACTTTTTAAATTTTATTTTTTGATGATAAACTAAAACAAACTTTTAATAAGTCTTTGTACACAGGCGATATACACCAATACAGATTTTAGGTACATTACTATATATCAATTCATGGTGAATTGCGAAGTATAAAGGTAATGGTTTTTAATTTTATATTATTAAATATCAGTTAGGTAAGGAATGGGCCTGCATACTGCTTAAAAATGACCTTCTTGACCATAAATTGAGCCTAAAACTCCATGATTAATATTGTAAACAGTAAAATTTCTCATAAGAATCTCTTCTAGCATTTACTTATAGCATACATTGTAAAATCAAATCTGTTTAACATGGTAAGGGACATGTCTAAAGGTTACTACTGTGGTAATTTACAAGTTGTAGTTTAAATGCAGCCACTACAGTAATGCACATAATAGGGAACTTCTTATTCATGACAAAAGATAATGAGGACAGTAACAAGTAAAGAAAAATTAATCTGAGCATGCGTATAACCTTATACATGATATTATGCTGTCCACACACTGGTAATTTCATCCCCACTCCAGGGGCGGACTTGGGGGGAGGGTGCAGCTGTTGCCCCTCCAATTATCGCCAAAACGTAGTCCCCCCTTATATAAGAGGAGAGGAGTCGGGTCTAAAATTTACCCCGAAAGTAAATAACAGACACAGGTTCAGGACAGGCATAACCATTAATAGAAGATGGCAAATGGCCGCATATAACCTTATTTTTTCTTTGCTTGTCAAATGATGCTCATAAACCACACACACTAGGGTTTAGGAAATGGCCCCCCCCCCCCCTTTTGGTGGATCGTAGATCCACCCCTGCATTCCTGTTATCAATGAGCTATCAAAAGTCAAAAGCTTTCAAACTTTTACCTCTCTTTCATCATTTTTATGGTCTTAAATCGGAATATCTCTATTGGTGTTTACTGCAGAACACAGCTATTTTGGTTTACTAAAGCAATACTTTGCTATGTGTGTTACTGCGGTAATTGCATTAAATACATTTACATGTTACTGCAGTATGTAAATTTTGTCACTATTCTTAAAGAAAGTATAGATCTCTTGATGTATATAGCTTTCCTTCTATAATTTATGTACATATTTGCTTGTTCAAAGTAGGAACAATTAAGATATGCCTGCATTATGTAAACATAGATTAAGTTTTATTCAGATAGATTTATGGTAATTTACCTGAGTTGCAAAGTGTAAATTATTTTTTTAGTAAAATAAATTGTCTACAAATGTGTTTTCGCTATGAATATATAGTTCCGAAGGTGTACTGTAATTGAAATTTAAATTTAGTTCTTTATTTAACATACTGTATAAGGGAAAGTTACAAGTCATTATAATTGTTCCAAATGTATTTGTTAGATAGATAATTAAAAAAATCCTCATCATTTATACTAATGCTGTTGCCAATTTCATTTTATTTGAGGTGTATGTACTTTATGCACCAACCTAATCTGCATTTATTTGTGTTGTGTCATCCTGACCTTAAAGATTAAGTTAGTGTGGCATACAGAAGCCAAATAATGACTTGTGAATTTCTGTTATTGGTTACATAAATAAATTACAGATAATTTTACTAAGTAATGAATTGACACTTGTTGTCTCATATTTACACATTGCGAATTCTAATACCGATTTCTATAATAAATGGGATGGAAACTGAAAATTACATGCACAAATAAATACAATGATTATTGAGTAGATTAATTTCTTGCCATATTTGTAAATGAAGTGGATTTAAATCTGTCATTTTGCTGCATTGTTATTTAATTTAAAAGAGAAAGTTCGTAGGAAAGGTCATTTTGTTTCTTGTGTGTCCTAAAGGAAGCTGACTGATGATACAAAATGTTACATAAATTCAAAATTCAATATTATCAGCTTGAATTTTAGGGACAATGTCAAAATTATTCTGGTGCAGCTGCTGCAGTAATCTATTGGTGTTGAGTCTGCTGCAGTTACTGCAGTAATCCAGCGCTATTATGTTTTATTTGGTGACTGCACTTATTCACAAGGTCTCATCTCGACATGTTGTTTCCAGTAATTACTGCAGTAACTGCAGCAGGATAATTTTCACATGATATCTAACTACACCATATTGACCCTGGTATAAACCTACTAACCCTGAACATGGAATCAGTGTGATGTGGACATATGTTTAATTATATGTGGCAGAGCCAAGCCAAATGAGACGCAAGTCGGAAAATTGAAAATTGAGTTTATGGATTATACTACGACACATTGTTATCTTTAACATGCAAAAAAAGATCAGTTTCATACGATGTATCTTTGCGAAGTTATGAACACTCAAAGTTTGAACATTTAAAATGTAATTTTTGAAAAAAACAACATTTCAACATTGTTTATCAGTATACATTGACTAATCAAGGTCATTCTAAATTGCATTTTTTAAACATTTTTTTGATCATATATCTAAAAATTTTTCAGGTAGCATAAAAGTTTAATGTATGAACTGTATATTTTTTAAATAAAATAAAATTTGAAAAAAATTGACAATTTTTAAATTTTTGCCTATTGTGGAAAACTAGCATTTGCGACTTATGTCTTGGCTTGGCTCTGCCACATATGTGAGGTCTTACCACAAAAATGAGTCTCATGGTAGGAAAATCCAAAATTGAGCTATTGGTACCTTCAAATAGAGGATAATATAACTAATGTAATCCACACTTTTAAATGACCTTCATTGGATATATATACCCAAAGATAGAAGAATTTGAGGTTTTTATGTATGGAAACAGTTTTGAAAAAATTTGCTCATAAACCAATCTGAAAATAAACAAAAGAATATAATTTGTCAAAAATCTGCATGAAGGAAATTTTTCTGCATGAATTTTGACTTAAAAGTTTAAAATGACATTCATTGGATAAATGGATCCAAAGATATGAGGGTTTGAAGTTGGCATGTATGGAAACAAGGTTTTGAGTAAGATATACATAAAGCAATTTGCAATTTAAAAACTATTTAAAGACTATAAATAGCAGAAATATACATGAAGGACACTTTACTGCAGGATAACTGACCTGAAATGTATTTTTTAATGAAATACAAGTACCATAGTACTCATAATTGATTAAAACTAAAATTCTAAAAATTTTGACTTCAGACCTATTTTGGTGATTATCTTAATTTTATCTCACCTACGATACAACTTATTTTTTTGTGGTGAGACTTGTACATAGAATCACAGTGTTTTTTTGGGCGTTCTTATACCAGGTTTAAAAACAAGTGTAGAGTTAACTGATTTTATGTATAATTAACTCAAATGTTGAATCCTATGATAGCTTATATCCGTAACATATCATATTTTTAGTCAATATTTTAAAAATGATTAGATAGAGCACTTTGTATATTTTTATTAAATTTTAATTTTTTTTGTGTATAAAAAAATCTGAAAGAAAATTAGCACTTCATGCTTATTTAGTGCATGGTGCAGTCTTGCATATCAGGTTGGCTGTAATGACATGTAAAAAACCCCCTTTTTCATATCCTGAATTGATGTATATTGTAAATCTTTGCTCTTTTTACCAGATATACTGATAAATTAAATCTTGCCTAAGTCAAATTCAAAGTGAAATTGAAAAGAGTATTTGAAAAAAAATTGACTTAGAGATTGTTAATGGGAAATGCATTAATTTGCCTTGAAAAATAAATTTGAGTTAGGAATTATTTGAAATAGGCAAAGTCAACTTCAGCAAATTTGTCTGTAATGTTTTGATAGGTTTAATATGTTTATAAAGAATGTCCCAGTTTAATTTTTGTTATGCTATGTAACTATTTTGTAATGTTTTTTTAAAGATATGAAATAATTCCAAAGAATAATGTGTAGTAGATAATTATTTTCATTATTAACTAATTAATAATTGCTCTAATTATATGAACTAGGTGATTCCTTAAATAGTTGATAATAATTGATTATGTCATGGATCCTAGTTTTTGATTGCTCTGTAATGAAATAAAAATTATTCCTCAAGAAAGAATAATGCATACTGTTAAGTATTGAAATGCACGTCATTGTGTTGGATTCAATATTTCAACATTATGTTGTTATCATCCCTGATGATGACATAATTAATACTGAAATATTGAAATATTTTGACATGTCATTTTTGATGATGATATAATTAATGTAGAAATATTGAATTCCAACATGATAGCGTTTATTTCCATACTTGGAATATGCATTATACTTTGATGATGATATAATTAATGTTGAAATATTGAATCCCAATACGATGATGTGTAATTCAATATTTGGAGTATACATTATACTTTGATGATGACATAATTGATGTTGAAATATTGAATCCCAACACAATGGTGTGTATTTCAACACTTGGAGTATGCATTATACTTATTTAAAGTTAAAGTTATCTGTACAGACTCTTGGTTTTTAAGCCTACGATCTTGCACATGAATCACAGCAAGTTTGTAAAGTGGGCTTACACTAGAGGACTAAAACTGTTTTGTGGCTTGCTTTTACCTGACAGTGGGATTATACTCGAGTAATTGAATAATAATAGTAATGGTATTGTGATTTTTTTTGTCCTGCATCATGTGGTATTGCTGTACTGCCCATGGTGTAAGCCTACCTCTATTAAATATAAAATCAGAATAATCAGATGGGCTTATACCAGGGTGCCAATACTAGTGTTCAATGGCTCATTATGGATCAAAACCTCACATATGTAAAGGGTGGGCTTATTCTTGAGAGTAGGCTAAAAAAATTGAACGGTTTGGTATTATCAAGGTAGGGTTATTTGAATATAGTAAAACATTTTTTTGGAGACTACCAGGATGACAAAAATATACACCCCTAGTTCAATGATGTCTTTGGAAATATGAAGTCCCCTACTGTATTTTGTTGGTGCAAATAATGGATGGTCCTTTAATAGAGGCATTCCCTAACTGGAAGTGACCTACAATAGAGATGGATTATCAGAAATAAATTTAAATAATTAATAAGGTATAAAGGAAAATAATTGAAAAAAAAACTTGTATAATTTTAGACACTATAGTATTCATGAAATAGTGAGGGCTCACTTTTTCTTATTTCTGTGATTAATTGTGAAAGGTACTATTGAAACATAGATCGTCTGAACTGTGGGCTTCCCACTTAGCTTATGATATCACTCGCTGTAAATACACCCATTATTTTTTTAAATATAATATATAATATATTATATTTGTATGTAATATATCTATTTTATTTGCATGCTACAAGAGAAATTTAAGATTAAGTTGAAATCGATGAAGTGCAGCTGATAGTAGCATAGTTGTCATGGTAACAATACACACTTTTTTTTAAATACTGTAGTTTTTTTAATGTCTTTGGTTGAATATAGATGGATGGGGATTGATGGTGCTAACTTGGTCCTAAAAACATCTTTGTAAGATGATTATTATATAAAGCACCATGCCATAGGTGTGCCCTCTGGAGGTGGCCAACATCTTCGGCAACATTTCTTGTAGATGTTAAAAGACATCTCAATAAATTTCTATTTATTGTACCTGAGGTCTGCAGGGGCATATCCAGGATTTGTCGAAGGGGGGGGTGCTCGACCTGGGTTAGGTTCTGCCAAGCTTTTTTTACCCAAATTTCTGGTTTTTGGATGTTGCTCGTCGGATTTTATCCCTTCTCTGAAGGTGGGTGTTCATTTCCATTGAAGGGGGGTGCTCGAGGTCCAGATTTTCAAATTTTCTTCCGAATTGTACTATTTTTTTTATCCGAAGGGGGGTGCTCAAGCACCTCAGCCCCCCCCCCTCCCCCCTAAATACGCCACTGGTCTGGTTATGGTATTCTTTCATGGTATTTCATTCTAAATATGGCCATGTCATAATTAGGAAAACACCAGCACGAAAGAACAACACAAATGTGAACCAGGTACAGAATATTATAGACATTTATTGAGTCAATAGCTGTCACCTGGAACCATGATGGTGGCTATGCTGCAAGAGAGACTGGCTATGTCTAGAAGGCACACCCATGGCATGGCTAAGGAGTGCAGGCCTAGAGGGTACTAAATTGTGAAAAGGAACTTAATTCATTGTTTTTTATGGTGTAACCCCTTCTAATTAGGAATTGTACCTCTTTCATACTGCCTTCCAAAACTAGAGTTTGTGCATACCAGGATAACTACACTAGAATTTTGCTCAAAATGAATTTAAAAAAAACTCTGGGGTTTATCTTGAGATGTGAATGCAGTGGTCCTGGGTCACTTTCCATGCCCCGATGTGTCTCTGGAGTGTTATCCCTCTGTTCTGTGTGAAAGAGGTATAATTTGCTAATGAAGGGTGATAATTTACACCCCAGAGACACCCAGCCTATGTCCCAGTCTACACACATGAGGTGTCAAGTCTTGTTTAATGTTTTAAAGTGCATTCTATTACAAATATATCACTGATTGCCTAAATTGTTATGTTACATATCTAATGCTGAAATATATACTTAATGTACTTGGCTGCAACTTTCTGTAATAATGGCTGTATTTATTGAATCGGTTGAAGCAGTTAGCTCAATTAGAACTGATTTGCTTTTGTTTGTAAATAATATATATACAGCTTATGCTCATGGTGACACAGTAAGACTTGGAAAGTATGTTAATACAGCTGGGCGGATAATTACTGGGGCGGACACAGGGAGATTCAGGAGCAGGGGGTGGGGAAGATGGTGTGACCAAAAATCCTACTAAAATGGAAATATAATTGTTATACTGTGAAGTCAATAGTCTCACAGTTTTCTTATCTCAGCACCAGCCGTGATAGGGCTGAAGTGGCATCTCTTACCTACTCCAACGGCCAAACCCTGCATCCCCCTCAGAATTACAAATATATTGTTGGAAAATTTAAACCACAAAATGTTGATGGTGGCCTGTGTTTTTTTAATGAATCATGTAAATTTGATGTGTATTTTCTTTGGAAATTGAAAGGTGTCAAAGCTTATAGGCATGTGTACAGATTTTTAGAAAATTCTAGTGTGTTATATTACATTGATCAGTGTTTTGTTTAGTGGAAGACAGCAGGTAAGTTGTTTTATATGAAGAAAGACAGTTTATAAGGTAAATAGGCATATATACAGTTTGTAATACGTATAATAATAATATTATTTCTGTAGATAATTACTACATGTTAAATTACTGCTGTTAATAACCAGAGAAAATGTCATTAAAATGACCCATAGCTGTAGATGGTTGTGTTTTTTTTTTTCATTTTGATAGAAGTTCCTGTGCCCTGATGATTTACAGTGGAACCTCGATTTTACAT
>JAOTQE010077572.1:15000-16089 GCA_025631205.1 Nesometra sesokonis
AAATTTAAACATGTTATAGTACCATAATTTGGCTTATAGAATAACATTTAATCAATAAATACAGTACTTTTAAATCATAATTGACGCTAGTTAACACATCTGGTCTGTTTTTCGGCCCTCCATCATAAAACGCAGTAGAAGGGGGTGGTATTTTAAGATAGAGGGCGCACTTTAAAAAAATATCCCGAATTTTAGACCTCAGATTTTAAAAATCTCCCGAATTTTAGACCTCAGAGGTTGGAAGGTCTGTTAAAATGAGTAAAAAATTTCCCAAAAAAGTGATGCGCTCGGAGGTGATAAACTAATAGTGAAATCTGCGCCTGAAATATGTATGTACTTGATCAGAAATATAGTAGGTTACTACAATGCATTCCATAAACCTAAAAATTGCTCTTATTATAAAACATAATAGTAACACTTTGTATTTGAGTAAGTTCATTAATGAGTTGGGAAATACTGGTAGTTATTAAGACTTTATTCAAAGAAATAAAACATTTTGTTTTTATAGAAGTATTTGAATGTAAAAAGGTATTTCAATGTTGAACAGTTTTTAAAAATAGATTCACTAAATGTTTACTATGCAAAAATATCCAGGCCAATATAAAATCTGTTACTTGCTGTTCTCAGCCAGAAACTAATTAATTGTTACAATTTACAACTGATTAGATAATGAATTATGTATACTCTTCCATGGCTAGTCAACTATGAAATTCATTACCACTCTTAAGAAAACAACCTGAAATTGTATACAAATAGAAAATTACGAAAGTAATTAACATTTCAGTATCAAATTTTATCATCATTGTATAAATTATATAACATGACTGTATATAAGGCAGATTTTAACGACAATAATATATTCAGTACTTAAATAATTATGTTCAATACATAAAATAATTTCTGCATCTAAAGACATGTTATAACAATGCCAGGATGGGTATTATGGAGTTGAACAAAATTTGCACTATTATCCAAGTGGTTTATTTAATTAGCTGATCTGCTACATAGCGGTTCAGCTCTTGTTACTGTACGAAATCATAATCATCATCATCTTATTTCTTTCTGTCAATTTTTGTGCAACGGATTCAG
>JAOTQE010077583.1:0-28692 GCA_025631205.1 Nesometra sesokonis
TCATAAAAACTATAGAGGGCGCATATTCTGGGGAATGCATTTTATTTTTAAATTGGAAATTTGTCGTGGATAGTATACAAACTATAGAGGGCGTGTTCCTTAAAATAACAATTTATCATACCCCCGGTAGCACCGTGGGCAGGCCGTTTAACGACATTTTATTATCCCCGGTAGTACCGGGGGCACGCAGTGAAAGGGTTAACCACCAAGATACAGTGCCATTCAGTGTTTTAAAATGAACAACCTCAATTAAATAATAAGTACATTAAATGTTACATCATATTATAATTAATTTTTACATTTCAGAGCCAAGAGAAAAGCTGCACTTTTAGGTGAAGACTTCAATTTAAACGCAACAACGAGGTGTAATCTTAATGAAATGCAAAAACCTGAGGAAAATTTAAATATGGTAATCAAAAAACTGTAGAAAAATTCTTTAGTAATGGAGGATGTAGATGACAATGGAACAAGCACAAATACAAACTATAAGTTAACAGACCAAATTAAATATAAAAGGCAAGCAAACTATAAGACAAAAATTTGAAAAAAAAAATGCAACCTAAAAGGGAATTTGAAAAAACCAGGATTCCACCACGGAACGCTTAAAGGTTGTGTATCCTAATTGGTTTGTGCAAACATGATAAAACACCAGTTTTTAGATGGACACTAGTAGAATTCATGTTGGAAACTATTGTTGTAAGTTATGTAGAAGACTTTTTGTGAAGCCTATGACATAATATACAACCTTAAAATAAATTTCAAAAATATGTTGCATTTTTAAGCAACACAACAATTCCTGATTTACAATGAATATGCCCAGGAAAATCTTTTATGTTTTGTTTACCCAGATTTGAAAGGTTTTTCAAAAGGATGCTTCGCTCTTCATTACTAAAATTTCTTCAACACACGTCATGGGGCCTAGAAAATCATATTTTCATTTTACCATCTTTAAGGTTAAAAAAAATGTTACATTTCTGACTGTTCGGTGGTATGACTACTAAGCCTCCATGTATTATGGAGATATGAACTTTGTTTTCATGCTGTCATCGTCTATAAATGTTATGTTATTTATGTTAGTTATGCATCTCTGCACCAGTATAGTGAGTATAATTAAAATTCAAGGCCTGAGATCCAGAAAAAATGCAACAAATGGTTTAATCCAATTTGACACACAAGTTTGCATCCATCTAGACCTAGCTAACATACCTATATTCAATCACCATTTTCAAAAAAGTTTGGGAAAGAGGAAAAAAAAAAACAGAATGAATGACTTTATTCACACTAAGTACACTCAGCCGTTGTTTTGTCTCAAACTTCCAAATTCAGAGGTCATACTGTTATGTTAGTTTATTAGACTAAAATAAACTTGGTGTCTAAATTCACATAGTTGTGGACCATTATGGTATTATAATAATCAATTTGACTTTTGACACATGCAATACAGAGAAAGAGAGAGCAAGGCATTAAGGTTATTTATGTTATAAATTAGAAACATATGCATCTAATTATCAATATATGGTTTTATCTCTTGAAGATAGGCATACCTGCCAACATCTGCAGAAAAAAAACCGATTTCGTCGATTTCCATAATTGTGGGGATTTAGGCTGAAAATGCTTACTTTTTGTGCTTTTCTTGCCAAATCACTACATATTTTCATGCTTTTTTGGTGGCTTTTACAGTTGTCATTGTGTACATTTTTATTTTGCTACTGAATTTCAAAAAGCGGTAGGATTTGCATGCCAAACGGTAGGAAGGACAAAATTGGTAGGGTTGGCAGGTATGGATAGGTATGCTAGATGAATAGAGTTTTAATTAATTACCAGACAAAATGTGCATACTGCTAGGTTAGATAAGTCAGTTGCTAAACAGCTAAGCTGAAGCAGTGATCCGGAAAGTTTACAGCCTAGCAAGGCCTAGAAGTTCAACACTAGGCAGTGTCAAATTATCAGCTTTTCTAAATTCTACTTTCATAAACTGTTTCATTATTAATTAAAGGCCCATTCCTTCCAAAATCCTGTTTTGTCAACAAAAAAAATGTTCTAGATGTTACTATTTTGTATTCAAATTCATACTGATCTACCAAGTTTATGTCATATTACTTCAAAACATTAAAAAATACAAAATAAGTATAGAATTTTATTTTTTGGGTGAATACTAAAAAATAAAACAGATGAATATTGTTTCATATCGCGTAGATATTTAAAGTGACACCCATACAATGCTGGTTATTACAAATTATATATGGAAAGAAAAAAATGCAAATAGTGACAAACGTGCATGACCAGACCGACAGACATACTGTACAGACAGACCGACAGACTTTTTTTTAAAAGCTGTTTATAGAGAGCTTTCTGTGTCTAAAAACATACCACAAATGTTCCTAATTATCTGGGGGAAAACATCAATTTTTAAATTTACTTTAAAGCCAAAAACAATTTGGAAGTGCTGAAAAAGAAATTTCTCTTTAAAGATTTACATTTAAGGCTATAGATTGGAAGATAGAAATTTATTTTTCACCTTTAATACAATATACTTCACCACTTACTGCGTTTGCTCAGTAGTGTAAAAAATCTTCCCCAAAACCGTTATAAACCTGGTTACCTTAGTTTACAATAATTTACATTTCAAGTTTCCTTAACATCACTTAATGATTCATTTGTGCTTTTTCGTCTAGCTTGTGTATTGCACACAAAACGAAATGGTGAAAACACCTGCCGAAAAGCAGCTAGCAAGATGGGAAAAGCTAAAACAAGGAAAATATGACATCTATATGAAACAACAATCTGAGTACAAGAGAATAAGAAGACAACTAAAAAGAGATTCCATGACTGAGGCAGAAATGATTCAAGCACGGACTTATGAACGGGACAGACAAAGAATTTATAGGTAATATAAAACACAATATACAGTATTTGAATAAAACTTCAACTAAAATCACAATAACAAAAATTGATTATGAAAAATAACTAAGTAATAGTAATAGTCGTAATACTCATAATGGTAATGTTTATTGTGAATATCCGCAAATAAAAGACATGGCATTTTAATTTTGAAGACATGGACCTAGGTGATTGTAGTATCTCCTGATTGGCCTTAGGAATGATAAACTAATATAAACAGGATATGCTAGTTCTAGTTGGTATGAACACATAGAATCTGTAGTATAAACATGAAGTGGCCAAGTTTAAGGTTTATCTAAGGTGAAGGTGATTTGACAGTGGGACGCCTAGGTTAAGCCCTGATAAATCAAAACTATTTTAGTAATAATTATAATATTGAATTTTTAGGCATATTGAAACCTATTGTACTTGCTGTGACAAAATTTTAAACTTAAATTCAATGGGCATACCGAAACCTATTGTACTTGCTGTGACAAAATTTTGAACTCGTATTCGACTCATTAAATAGTTTGCCACTGGTTGTACAATATTTTTTGGTATCCCCTCAAACTCAAATCCCCCACAATCAATATTATATAAGTATGTCTTCCTGCAGTGTCACTCTTATTTCTTTACAGCTGAAATGTGCAAGTTAGTGCGAGTTTTGTGGCCGAGTGGTTACGGCAGGGGAACCGTGAGCCATTGCAAAACAACAGCATGGGTTCGAGGCCCGCTCGCACCATAGTTCTGGTGGTGGAACAAGTCCTCTCGGATAAAGACTATAAACTGTAGGCCCAGTGTACACAAACGACTCATGTACACTGTAAAGGACCCAGTACATCTTTTGGGATGAATAGGGGTTACCTCTGCTATTGGACAAAAGAATATAGCGCCCGTTATTCGGGCAGCAGGACATCCTTAGGAGCGTAGAAAGTCTTATGAATGTGTAACATCTGGTGCACAGCGCCTTGAGACTTTACTGTGTAAGGCGCTATATAAAAATCTAATTATTATTATAACCCCTACTCATCTTAGTACTGGGTACTTTAGACTGCATTTGGATTATTTGTACACAGGGCTTAAGCTTGATATCGTTATCTGAGAACACTTTCACTGCCAGAACTAGGTGTGAACCAGCCATGAACAATGTATTGGATACTTTTACAATTTCCCTAAATTCAGTCGAACATAATAATTGCTTAATTGTTTTTACTAAGCCCACCCCACCGCTTTTTTTTTCTTTAAACATGTTACCTCTTGGAAAGTCAGCTAAAATAATTAAAAAATACAATCAACTCTGTTACGTCAAAGCTTTTGGTACCGTCATGAAAAGTTTGACATATGCAAAAATCATATTATGAATTTATAAAAAATATAGTTGTAAGCAAGACTGAACTAAACGTTCGACTGAAATAAAGGCGCGATCGAACCATAAGCGTTCAGTCCAGTCTTTAACTGTGTGACATAATATCGGTCAATATATTGAATATTGTATTGCACATGCATTAACTAGATTTAGCGATAGTGAGTAGCTAGGTTTGTTCACTTATCACAGTGAGCTGAACATCGTCAATCAATACATGGTGTAAAAATCGAGGCCGAGGATCTGATACCTGGGCCAAGTGATTTTTTTTTAAACCTCAATTTTATGGGTGCTGAAATAAATTTAGAAACTCGACTTTTAAGATTGCTAACATTTGGACCTAAATATTTCGTAAATATCGTCAAATTTTTGACTTGTAATAAATCGACTTTGACATATAATTTAAATTGTAATGCTTAAGGAAAAATTGTGACTTTAAAAAAATTGACCTGTCACATTTGTGACAAGTGAAGTGGACTTAGGTGGAGTTGACTGTAGTGACTGGTGAAAAGTAAGAATTTGAAGAGTGTTTAACAAATATTGCATGGAAATAGTACTTAATTGAAATATAAAGAATAAACACTAACCATTCCCCATTTCATTTGGCTAAAATAAAAATGACCTCTTTCTCCAAATTGGCTAAAGAAAAATTCACAAAAAATGTCCATTTTGCAGGCATTTTTATTAGTTTTTGTTTTTAAAAATACATGCATTACACTAATTATTGTACTGTAATCGTTAACTGCATCCTATAATTTGTGCTAATTGCATGGACATGAGATTAACAAATGCATACCATTTTAAGAACGGGCTCGCATGCGGTGTGCGTTAAGTTTGTTATATTCTGACTGGTGTAGTCCCAAGCAGGGCACTCCAGCAGAGATGTGTGATAGTTGAAACGCAATTGTGCGTTGCATTAGGCAGACGTTAACTCATTTATTTATATAAAATTTAACAATGTTCCCCTCATCAATTTTTTAGGACTTTTAGTATATTGTTATTATTAAATTTGTTTATTTATGTAACATATTCTACCAACATTGTTTCTGTTGCAATTTGTTTGAAGTCAAAAATTAAATGAACTGGATTACATATTAAACCCCTTGGCTGTTTTGCTTATATCTCGGATTGCTTTCTTTCAGCCCTGTCTGTTTACGGCAATTCTTCGTAGCGTTTCTATATCTGTTAAATTGTTGATCCTAAGTGGTAGTATAGATGATGATTGTTGTTGTGAAGATTGTTGAGGTTGTTTGATAGAGTTATTTGTATTGTGGTTCGTGGTTGTCCTCTATACTTTTGTTGTCTTGAGTTTTTAAAGTAATTTTTTATTGCCTTATTAGCTGGTCTTCCTTTTGCAATAATGTGTCTGAAGAGTCTCCATCTCGATTCCCAAATGTCCAATGAGATGGGACTTGCCTTGCACTGATCATATAACTTATATTTTTTATTTTATGTGGATAGTAAATTTGATCATTGCTATTGCTCGTAAACCCGAGACATAAGCGAATGCATAAGACTTAAAGGTCAAAGGCCTAGGGTGGCATCACTCACTCCTCCAACTACATCATATTTATTTAATTTTGTCTTTTCAGAGCCAAGAGGAAAGCTGCACTTGAAGGTGGAGGCTGTGATTTAAACATAACAACAATGAAGCGTAAACTTAAAGAAACACACAAACCTGAGGGGAAGTTAAAAATGGTCATTAAAAAACTGTGGAATAATTCTTTTGTGAAGGAGGAAATAGATGACAATGAAACAAGCACAAATACAGACTATAAATTAACAGATCAAATTAAATGTCAAATACAACCTATAAGACAAAAATTTGAAGAAATACAACCTGTAAGGGAATTTGAAAAAGACCAGGATTGCACAGCTGAACACTTAAAACAGAAGTATCCTGATTGGTTTGCATAAACATGATACAACACCAAACACTAGTAGAATCAATGTACTATTGTTGTTTTAAGTTATGTAGAAGACAAAGTTGAAAAATATGTTGCGTTTTTAAGCAACATAGCAATACGTGGTTTACAGTAAAAAAAATTAATTAGCAAGGAAAAGAAAGATATGTATTTTTTTATCAAGATTTTTTTAAATGATTCTTTTTAAATCTGATACCATATGTAATTCACATATAAATCAAAGTCATCTTTAAATCAGCAAAGAAAGAAACTATTTTCTTTTCTTTTATGTGTTTATTTTTTAATTTTTTATAATTAAATTTTAATTTAAAAAAAGTGGATTAGGTAGAAAAAAAAGTTACAAAGCTCTCAAGTAAGTCCATGTTAAATCCACCAAGAATTGTTCTCATTCTCTTTGATTAATTTGGTTTGCTACCATATCAAATACCCAGTACTGCAAAACTTTTGGTTTTGGTCCACAAATTCATGAGATTGGGCTTAATAAAATTTTTCACTAAATTAGCAATACCTTGCACATGTAATTGACCATATCTCAGTAAATATAACACGTTATGAACCTGATTTTTGCCTCATTTTAAAGCTAATAAAACACCCTGTATAACATGGCTTTAAAATTTAATTTGTAAATAGGCATTGGAACTGATATTTTGCCTAAATTTCACACTCATATACTTCTAACCCAAAAACTAGTAGAGCGGCCATCTTCAAACTTTCAGCATATCTTGTTTATATACATCCTTACAAAAGTTTCAATGAAACCAAAAGTGATATTTTTTCTTTATTCAACTTGGAACTTTATTGTTTAGTATTCTTGAAATTCATGTTATATAACAAAAACTTAATATAATTGTATTTGGGCAATTTCACCGAAAGGTCAACCTGGGCATGAAAATTTCAAATTTACTTTCACACGAAAACCAATGTATCATTGGAAAGATAATTAGCTGAACTGTTTGGATTTGTAATTTGATTTCAATACGCATAGTTCGTTCAGAAGATATTTACCTCTAAATCTGGTCATTTAATTTACCTTTAGTATTTAATTTTTGCATAAATTTTCTCAAAACGTTAATTGTTAAGTATAATATTTAGAGGTGCTTGAGCAATGAACATGAATGTTCCTAAATGTGTATGAAAAATATTATTTTAATTTTCTCAAAAATAAAAAAAGTTAGCTTCCCTAAATTTTAAAAATAATGTGTACATCTGTAACAGAATAATGACAAATAGTTTATTTTGGGTATAATAAAAAAAATAGTGATTAACTTTTTTCTACTAAAACTATCATTTTTTAGCTTTGTGGACTACATGTAATTTAAAAAGTTAAAAATTTCCTTGTACTTTTTTAGTTTTGTGTATACATTTTTGTGTATGTCAGTAACAGTACATTCGTAACATTTATTTAGGATTAAAGTTTTAAAACCCCAACCCTTGTACATTTCCTTTTGAATATTAAAAATTACTTTTTATTGGTTCTATAGAGCTCTTTAATAGAGCAGAATAATGTTAATATTCTTTAAATAAAAGTAATTAATTAATTTTTCCATTCTTCACAGCGCTTTGAGACATTCTCTTGTTTGTATTAAGTGCTATATAAATACAATTACATTACATTACATTAATTCTGACGATTTTTTTTTTTATTTTAAGACTAATAACAAGTACATAATGACTTTTTTACACAGACTATAATATTTTGGCTTTTTGGACTACATAAAATTCACAGATTTTGAAATTTTCGTATAGTTTTTAATTTTTGTGCTTAGATTTTCGTATATGTCAGGTAAAAGTACATAACCCTCATCTAAATCTGAAGTTTTGAGACCTTACTGATTGTAATTGTCCATTTTAATGATTTTAAACAGTTCTATTAACTCTAGTCTATATAATACGGAGTGCTATATCATGAGATATTCCCCAAAATTGTATTCAATTTAACTTGGTATTATTTAAATGAATGGATCTGTACATCCGTAACGCAATTTTTGTGGCGTGATTTCCTCAGAGATGGCTTAGTTTTATAATGAAATTTAGGACAGGTTCACATGAGAGGCCTGGTATACAGATCAGGCCCGATCGGTTAATTTAACCGTTAAATACTTGCATGTGAACGACCTATCAGGAGTTCATAAGTGACTTACAGGATCTTGATACTGTATCAGGATACCAATTGGTATCAAGATCGGAGAATGACAGGATCATGTACTCACCAATCAGATGTGAGTATTTCTGAATTGGTCAGAGGTTAGGATTTCGAATTATCACATTTGGGAGAGTCGCATGAGAACGATATAGCTTAACTGTTTTTCGATATCTTGATGCTGGTAGCCGTTAGCGGATGCGTATGAACATACACTTAGAACACTTATTCATTGGGTTTAGACGAACATTCCATCAATTTCAGGTATTTTTATATAATTTAATTTCAAAATACAAATGAAAAACCAAATTCAGTTGGATAGTGTATGTCCGTAACATAATTTCTGTACATCCGTAACGGAAGATAAACTGATCTCTAGCTTTGAAAATAAAAAAAAGACCATCCAAAATGTTTCTTATTCAAATTTTTATTGTGTAGATGAAAATGAAGAAATTTCTACTTTACTCCTGAAACATTTGATGGAATATAAGTTTGAACTTATATCGGTATAAATATTGGGGGACCTTTATCTTTTTTATAGTCTGCACTCCCAAAGTCGACCACCCTGAAAACCAAACTTCACTTTAAACTGGGCATTTTTGAAAATTCTCTAACCAACAGACCTTTTATACCTTGTTTTAAATTAATTCCATTTTTGGCCTGTTACCCAACCCTCCAACAAAAACAATTCAAAATTTTGAATAAACATTAAAAAAAAAAAATTTTATTCTAACCTCCGATTCCTGAAAATTCTCCTAATACTATATACAAATATTGTGCCAATAATCTTTGTAACATTTTTCCCCAATAAAAAATCTATATTATTATAAAAATGTTTTGCCTTAACCACCCAGCTACCTCAACTCTATACCTTATTGTTAATGATAACTCAGAATACCTCTCTAATTAACACATGGAATAGATTTCTACGTCCCCTCTCACATGCCATCCTATAATGCTAGTCCATACTGGGTTTTTTTTCATAAAGCATTGCCATTATGATCTTCCTTAGCTCATGCAAATATAAAACACTTAAGATAAAAATCATAACGTTTTAAATGTATTGTATTGTGTTGACAGGTTTTGAGTATAACTCAAAACCTCCTTTCAACAAAAAACACATTTTTTAACTTAGCAATATAAATTTTGGCTTTTGCTGGTAAAAAAAAAAGTAGAAATATGTTGCTTATATTTTGTGCACTATGTGACCAACTTTTAGTACTTAGTTGCATAACGGGAAATTCTATAATAAATATTTTAGGTTAAACTATTAACCATTTTAATCCATTAGCTGCATTTTAAAATTAGCGCTCAGTAGTACAAAAACTACAAAACATTTTTTTCAAGACATTCTATATTTACTTTTTTTAACATGGTTAAAATTCTGTCCCATCACCAGTTGAATGCATTTTAGTTAAAATACAATTCTGTGATCTGATTTTTATCAAATTTTGCAATTATATGATTTTTGAGGTAGAATTTATGATCCACCCATAAATTAAAAAAATATATATATTTAAATATCAAATTTTACTGGGTTTTTTTTAGTTTTCTCTCCAGCCAATTCTTCTAATTCCATTGTGCCACTTTGTAGATTAAAGTAATTTTATATATTATAATGCACTTGTCAATTGTATTCCCGGCCCCTGGGTACCCGGGGATGGCCGGGACTTGCATCAAGTTGCATTTATTTCAATGTTGCAACACCCGGTTAATTCCCAGCTAAGTCCTGGACAGGCCGGGCAATAATAATGCGTAAATCCCCGGCGAAGTCCCCGACCAGTCAAGTAATTCTTGCTTGGCAGTCCCGGGCCAATTCCCCGGCCATGTGTGTGTTAATTCCTTATATATGAACAAAATAAATGCCCGACCTATCTGGGCACAATTAGGTAATCCCCGGTACATGCCCGGCCCACTCGGGCATATTTATTGTGAATATCCCCCAACAACTCCCGGTAAACACCCGGCCTACCTGGGCGAAAAAAAATGCTAAAATCCCCGGCCAATTTTGATGCAAGTCCCAGCTGTCCCCGGGTACCCAGTGGCTGGGAATACAATTGACAAGTGCATAATTGGGCACATTTTAGTTTGAAATGTCATTGTTTTTTCTCTCCAAAACTTTAACCAGTATGATGATGCAACCATATTTCAATCTGGCCAATTAGGAGCCTTGTATCTATTATAAAATATGCTACTGGTTAGAAGTTTCAAAACTTATGTACATAGTTTGTAAGTATTTTTTGATATAAATTGGAAATTTGTAGATAAGTATAGTCTTCTAAAGACGGATTAACTGTGTGCTACTGGTTTTAATTTTGCAAAATACAGAAAAAAACAATATGATTGGAAATGAAGGTTACAGAACATGGGAAGGAAAAAAGAAATCTGTTTATAGAGAAAGAATTGTTTGTGCCCGTTGAAGATATGGCTTGATCAATCATCAAGCCATGATGATCAGTGCTTTTTATTGAATAAATGTGGGGTCTCACCACAAAGTCTCATGGTAGGAAAATCCAAAATTGAGTTATTGGTACCCTCTACTAGAGCATAATATAAGCTGTAATCTACACTTTAAATTACAGTCATTGAATAAGTAGATCCAAAGATATGAGAATTTGAAGTTTCCATGTACGGAAACACAGTTTTGAGAAAATGGCCAATAAAGCAATTGAAAAATAAACAATTAAAAGGAGGACACTTTCCTGTTACAAAAACTGACCTAAAATATATATTATAATGAAATATAAGTATCATAGTGCTCATAATTGATTAAAACTAAATTTCTCAAAAATTTGACTTCGGACCTATTTTGGTGATTATCTCAATTTCATCTCACCTACAATGCGACTCATTTTGTGGCGAGACCTCACAAATTACAAACTATTTTTTTACTTGTGTTCGTTCATTAAATGTTGCGTTTCCTGTTGTATTTTTTGTGGATATCATATGTTAACATCGATTAATAATACAACATCAATAATAATAATAATAGTAATAATAATAATAGTAATAATAATAATAATAATAATAGTAATAATAATAAGAATAATAATAATAATCATAATAAAAATAACAACAATAATAATAATCAGATACGTTGTTTTACCATAGAATATTGGAGTTACAAACATTGTTTTGGCATGGAACAGCCAGAAAACAATGTTAACATGTTTCTGAGGAAACACAACACAATTTGTTTTACAACAAAGCCATTGTGTTTGGAATTTAGACATTATGTGGTCATCATCAGAAAGAAATACAAAATAAACATACAAAATTGATGACTAACAATTACATTGAGTAATTAAGTAAGCAAACACACTTCAAAATTAAATGTTTTTTACTCTCAAATCGTTGAAAAGTTTTTTTTTTTTTTTGTAAAATAATTTGATGCGATTTGTAGATTTACCTTGTATTGCAGTAAGCCTGAAGTGGCAACTAAGCTTGAACATTTAAAATGTAAGTTTTGAGAAAATGGCATTTGAAAATTGCTTATCAGTATACTGTGAATAAGCAGGGTCACTTCAAATTGAATTTTTGAATATTTCGTGATCAATAATTGAGGTATGACGCGGCAAAACCACCAATTTGTAGGAAAATTGAAAATTGACTTATTGTTAGAATCCTATTACACACTCTTCGCAAGCAAATGAGGGGTCAATTATCAAAATCGGACATCTATAACTGAAGTTATTGGACAAAATATATACAAATTTCCTTTGTATTTGTTTATATTTCCAGTGATTTATTTGCTTATTTCTCAACAACTTCCTGTGCAATAACTTGCCTCAATTGTCAATTGTTAATTAATTGTTAATTGTTAATGTGTACAACATTTAAGCATTGTGCAATTGTGAGGACAGTAACTTTATATCTGCTGCCCTCTATAGCCTGTGTAAAGAAAAACTTCTGCAGACTTGATTATTTATTTAAAAAATCTATACAGTACTTGCTAACTTTCTTTTTGACATCATAACTTATTTGCTTACTTTTAGCTATATTTTGAATTGATCAGAATGCAGCGCACAGTGGGCCACAATAAACTCAAAGTGTGCCAAAAATACGCTTGAAAAGGTTTTTCGGGCAATAGGGGTTTGAATTGGAAGGTTTTAAAGATGCTGATTATAATATGGGATGTTTTATAGAAGAGGAATGAAATTTGAGGTCATAAGGGGTGGCTGACAAGATCATCACTCGTCAACTACTAGATTACTAGCTTGCAAATTTTGAAGGTTCATAGTGTGCAGTTAAAATGTCACTTAAGTAATGTTTCAAACGAAGTAAGCCAGCCTTTTCCTATCAGTTAGTTTAGCCAGCATGGAGCGATGTATCAACATTGTTTAAATGGCAGGTAAAACCTTTTTGCTGAACAACTAAACGCAATTGCTAATGGCTTTGTTTCCAATATGTCCGTCAAATGTTGATAAAACAGCCATTTCTACCTCCTTTGAATTGATACATTGCTCCATGCTGAACTGGAAACAGTGCTTACTTAGATCAAAACTTCCTAATCTATAGGTAAATTCTTATGGTACACTTTATCTATTTGTTTTTTTTTAAATGATGGAATAAGAGTGATACCTTTTTAGGCTTGGGACTACGCTCACTGCATTGCGACCCCTGGTAAGATTGAACTTTTGCGAAATATTAGCCTAATATTCATGTAAGGGGGCCCACCGGACCTGAGCCCCTTTTTGACTCAGCAAAATAATATTTTTTGCACACTTTGGACCTCTAAAAGTGCAACAGCGAGCATCTGTAGAGAAAAATTGTCCCGGGTCCTAGGCGAGCCCGGAAGCCACGCCTATTGCCATCAGTTCAATGTTAAATTCTCACACTTGTGTTTGTCCAAATTGATGGGGCCCCCTTTTACAAGCTCCGCTGGATCCGGCCCTGATATTATTACTACATACACTATATATGATATGATTACAAATAAAGCACCGGAATAAAGCTAAAGATCGTTAAGCTCCCAAAGTGTTCTCCACTAGAATTGATGAAGGTAACGGCTATCAATATCATATGCCGTCTTGGAAGATTACTTCCCTAAGATCTGGTATTAAAAGTGCTTAGGGTGCAGTGATCTTATTTATAGGAAACGCTACAGAGAATCCCTATAGAACAAAATATTTGACATTTAAAAATCCCTCTGGTCCCAAGAAACCAAAAAAGACATTTCTCATTACAGTACTAACTTGGAATTATGATAATGCGATTTAAAATAACCTTAAATAAGAAAACTTGGCTCATTAAAAAAAAAAAGAGGTTTCACCACAAAATGAGTCACATCGTAAGCGAGATCAAATTGAGATAATTACCAAAATGGGTCTGAAGTCAAATTTTTGAGAAATTAGTTTAATCAATTACGGGTCATTTTTCATAGAAGAAAATCTCCTTGATGCAGATTTTCAGAGATTTATAGTCTTTTAATTGTTTATTTTAAGTTGCTTTATGGTGGATACTGTATTCACAAAACTTGTGAATGAAAACTTCAAATGCTCATATATTGGGATATATTTACTCAATGAATGTCATTTAAAGTGTAGATTACAGCTTATTGTGTGCTCTTTAACGAATAACTCTGTTTTTGGATTTTCCTATCATGAGACCTCACAAATGTAGAAAGCACAGACAGATAGCAAAATGAAAATATACAGGTAAATGTATAATATACAGAAAATAACCCAAAATACGAAGACATACATGAGGTTTCAAGCATAATAAATGATTGATAAGATATTTTTGGCAAAGTACTGTACTGTGTTGCTGGCAGATTCTGATATTCCTCTTCTTTTAAAGCGCCATACATGACGCAGGCTTCGAACCAAGGCCTTCCAACGCTGGCAATCTCTGTCATCTTAAAGATGACATTCCTCTTGTAACCACATTGTACCTTGGAAATCTCAGGTCGTAACTTTCATATCTGGTTTATTCAAAATAAAATGGCATTGCAGGCAGAATAAACTGAATTGCACCTAATTTACATTAAAAAGCTATACAATACAACATTAAAATACTAATTAAAAAAAAACAAATAATATGATGAAAACATTCAAAGCGATACCAAACAACAAAAAAGCATACACAGGAAAGGGTCAGGTGATGTTATAATTAGAACTTGCTTCTAGTTTTTCTGATTATGGTAAGAAGCTTCTGCATGGCTCAAAAGCTGATGTGTCTGTGGTCTTTGCAGTCCACTGCCCCATGGCTTCTTCAATAGTGCAATAAAACCATGGGCGGCGGAAGAGGGGGATGGGTCCCCCCTGAAATCTGAAATGGCACTCCAACAACAAGACTATGGTAAAATAGAAATATTTTGGGCGCGAAAACCACCTTTAGGGACCAGGAAAGCACAAAATTAGAGGCAACAAGGTTTTTTTTTTTCTTGTTCATCAAATTCTATATAGATCAAAGCTGATGTTAGAAAATCCTCTGGTAATTCACCATCAATCTTGGCAAAAATGTCCCAAAGTAGGTTGTCATTGCTTTCTGCTGTCATGATGCGTTTTTTAAAACATTAAATTGCTGGTAATGTAATACATTGTAATATTCTGCATGTTATTTAGGTATCTCTGTTGTACAGTATTGAACGTTTTTATAATTTAGCCAATAGCATTATTCTTTTAATGATTGGAAGGATGTCGTGAGAATTTTACAACACATGGAGCAAAAAGAGAATTGAATGGCAACCAACTGCATGAAGAAGGCTGGCAACAGACAAGTATGAAAGTATTTGGCGGGAGGATTGATCAATCCAGGACTTTTTAATGTTATAACCAACCAACCAACCATTAACCCAACAAACCAACACAACCAACCAACAAACCAACCAACAAACCAACCCAACCCACCAACCAGCCAGCCAACCAGCCCAAACACCAACCAACCAACCCAGCCAGCCAGCTAACCAACCAACCCACACACCAACCAACCAACCCAGCCAGCCAACCAACCAACCCACACACCAACCAACCCAAAAAACCAACCAACCAACCCACGAACTCAGCCAACCCACCCAACAAACCAACCAACCAACCCAGCCAACCAACCAACCGAGCCAGCCAACCAACCCACGCACCAACCAACCCAACAAACCAACCAACCCAGCCAGCCAACCAACCAACCAGCCCAGCCAACCAACCCACACACCAACCAACCAACCCACACACCCACCAACCAACCAACCAAATTTTAATTGAATGCACCCTAATTAATGTATTGTGTGCAAATTGGGTGGTAGCAATAGAATTTCCTTACTTATGCAACAAATTGTTTTACTATTAGCCCTAAATTTTAGGTTGACCAGTTCAGATAAAAACACATTTTATATTGCTCTATTTTTTGCATTTTTTTTTCTTGTCTATTTTTGGCATTTCTTAAAATTTCAGGAAATAACTATGTATTTTAAAATTCTTGGAAAACCAGGAAATGAAATTTAAAACAAGAAAAAAATTTTTTCTAGAATTTGGTAGGTCAATCCTCAACAGTCGACCAATAGACTTTTAGGCCTTATTGTAGGCTAAGATACCACACTGTTTTGGGACATTTCAGCAACAGTATTCTAATAATAAAATGATGATAATAAAACACTTGTAATCCGCCAATTCCAAAATTTCCAAAGGTGCAGATTGTATAACCAGAGCAATTACAATGAGTGTGGGGGAGTTTCGAACAGACATGTTTAAATATAGAAACCGTGGCCATAGCCAGCATGAGGGCGACTAAGCAATTTCAAAATGTTGAGCTTTTTTATGAAATATATTTATGTAGGCCTAATATTGGATGTACACGTCACCTGAGCCCCAGAGTCGCCTCGTCTATTTTTCTATTAAAAATATTGCGGTATCTTTATTCAAATTCAAATTTCACAATTAAAGTACAAAAAACAGCAAAATGTCAGAGTTTCTAAGCAGCCATAGGCTGAATTGTGGACACTATTTACAATCGGCCAAGAAAAACATTAAAATACAAAATTACACATTCAAATTAAAATATACTGTTACGATAAACCATTAAAACACACACACACACACACATCAATTTGCTTAATTGCTTGTAGGACAGTATACGACCTACTGATTTTGCCCCGAATCAAATAATAAGGAAGAGGACCTTTCTTGAATCTTGTAGTAGTTATACCATGATGCCCATATTTTCTCTGTCTCCTAAGTTGCATATTCCAACTACAGACATGAAAACAATGAAATATATACACACATGGAAAGTAACTACATGCTCATAATTTATTCAGCAAACTTAACTGCTAGTAACAGAAGTTTAAATTCATACCAGCCTAATTATAAGACAATTATTAAGCAGTTTACTCATGGCTAACCTTTAATCTAGCAACTAGAATACAATTGAATTGAAGCATAACAAATGTTACCGCTGTTAAGACAAAGCATGATGCTGAATGAATTTGCAAATTACAAAACAATATGTTTCTATGATACTATAAAGACTTCTGTTCCATTTGTCTAATAACAATAAAAAGATACCTTTTGGAACAAAAGTGTATACTGGTTGAGAGGAGACAGAAACATTGTACACTGTGGATACCAGTATAAAGTTTTGTTCCAAAACGTACCTTTTTATTGTTATTATCATTTGTTTATATGGTTTACCTTCACTGGAATGAATGTTTTCCTTGGAAGGTGCAGCAATACAGTTCGCATAGGCACAAATGTAGAAAGGGCGGGGTTCCCCACATATTTTTGAGAAGTTTCCCCCACTTCCAAATTTAATTAAATTGAAGGTAATGAATAATGATGCCCAAGATGTTATGAATGTACACTCCATGCTTTGTGTGAGCTTCTAAACTTTTATTATTTTTAAAACCCCCTCAAACCTTTCCCCTGGCACGTCTTTATGTGTCCCCCCCACTCAACTGTAAACATGGACCTGCACCGGATTCACACAGCCACCCACCTATTTACCTGCCAACTTTTTTTGGCACCAATGTGTGAGACAATCCCCGATCTGACAGGAAAAAAAAAGATAATCTGCCCATGTTCGGGCCTATTTCATCCAAATTACCACTAATCTGAAAGTCTCATATGCAAGATAAACTATTTGCATCACTTTCTATGGTTGAAAATGGGTGAGAAACATTATCAGATGCGAGACGTCCAAAATAAGTCGCAATCCATGAGAGCTGGCAGGTATACACCTGATATAAATATCAATTAATCCTTACAGTAATGTCTTTCCTAACATACTGTATACCTGGGTATAGTCTTACGTTAAATAATTATACACTGAAATATGGTACTATAAAGTATGATGTTTCAAATTCTGTACAAAACTCCTCCAAAATGGCTGAACGCTTTGCAAAGGAACTTGCCATGCATTTAGGTCATTTTGGATAAAGTTTTTTATTTTCTCAAACAAAGCTTTCATAGAGGGCACCATCATCAATGATGCTCTCTCACTATGAAATGCATTTTGGTGTCAAAGCTATAGACTGTCATCATTATAAGCAACAAATTATTTACGTTCCCACATTTTGAAGAATGGGTATACAGTTAGTCTCCCTAAGTAATCCTGTGTATGCATTTGTACTAATCATTGATAACATAATCACAACATAATGACACAACATGATATACCATATCATACTACACTATACAAGAATGTTATTATTGCATAAATCATTTAGTAGAAATTACCCTCAAAAGAAGACCATTTTATCAAAATTTTAATTCTTTTAAACTCTTCAATTTTCACAAATATATCAAAAGCATGGAAATATAAAACAAAATACTTCATAAATAATTTTAGCTCGGTAACAGTTTGGCTTTAAAGATCTTAATCACTCCATCTGCGTGATAAACTTGGAAATGACGAAAATAAAACACAATAAAATACCACACTGACTATTTTTTTTGTGGCTGGCAAACCAAAATTGTTGTTTCAGGAAGTACTAAATAAAATTATGTCTGCTGAACTTCCAAAAAATAGATAATGAAGTAAAAGGTAAGATGAAATAGATTTCTATAAATTAGAATATATATATAAAATTTGTTTAATGACAATGCTAATTATTAACAATAAAGCAGAAATGTAAAATGTTTCAACTACTACTCTGCACCAATTGACAAAGTACTTCTTTAAATCTGTAAATTTTTAAAAACAATTTTGTTTCTAAGTTCATTTCTCATACAACGGTAATGAAATGTACAAATTCCAATTGAAAACATTCTTATAAATATACACAATGTTGATAATCAAATTGTTTTCCTTTCTTTTATACTTGGTAACAATCTGAATTTCATTTCACAAGGTAACTGTTATATTTCTACTCTACAAATGTTACTAATTGTCAATTACTTATTTTTTATATAGCGTAGAATACTAGATTTTAATTGGTTAGATGCAGCTTCAATGTCAGTCATTTTGTCTACCATTTCTTGTAGTGGTTGTACTGCTGGGAACTGTAAAGCTGCAGTTTTGGTGGCAGTAACACCGGTATTCAAACACTCACACATTAAGTCACTGCAGTGAATAATTTGATTTCGTAAGTCAGTACTTTGAACATTATGATGAAGAGTGTCTCCGATAAATACCATTTTATGTCCTGTTAAAATAACATGCTTGCTATGTGCAACAAAAATCTTTGGTGGTAAATGCTCCTCAATACATGTGAAGAACAACGAGGTCGCATTGGTAAGTTCCGCTGCATGTGATTCAATTTCATCCCGATAGAAATTTAAAATCTCCAAGTCATGTTGTGAAAGTATTAGTGGCTGTTTTTCTGGCATGATCATCTTATTATAAGATGTTGTTTTGGGACTCAAGGGTGGTGGTATATCAGGTAGAGGGCGTACTTTAGATACATCCCTACTACTGGGTGAATACTCTTTTCCAGCTGTAACCCAATTAGTGGTTTTTGGTGCTGGTGGTTGAGGAAGTGGTCTAGCTGCTGATGTCGCTGACCTCTTAAAAATTTGAGCAGAGTGTATGGTGATCACTGAAGACAGCCTTTTTAACTGGTCGTGAATACTCCTTGTTGTAAAAACAAATTTATCTAATTCATCCGCTGTATTTATTGCTTGGGATTTTACAAGTTTATTAATGTCCCATCCTTGCTCATCAAGGGTGATTCCTAGATTGTATAATGTGGAATGAGAGTCCAATATTGGTTGAAATTCCTTGGCAATTTTTCTTTTAATGTCTGGAAGTGCTGCCGCATTTGACAAGGCACCATTTCCAAAGTCTATAACGTCCTTGAAAGCAACTCGTACTTGTTCAGAAGCACTACGAATCTCCTGCAAGCGCTTTAAAAGTGCTTCACGTGTTCTCCAAGAACTACTTACATAACTTAAAAAGTTTGCAGTACTGCTATCTAGAGTCTGTTGCTTTTGAATAAACAAATCCATAGCAGCATCACGATCTAAATTAAGATGATTATGATGTACATCATCAAGATCATTTACAGATTTTGACAATCGTGTAGACATGTTATTCACATGTACATGTGAGTCTAATTCATTAACAGAGTGTCTTTGACTTGGGTGAACAAGACTACCAGGATTGTCTTTTGATACCTGAGGTGGCACATCATAAACAGAATCTTGGTGTCCATTTAATTTCATCATTCGAAATTTATCAACGACGGGTGCATCATAATTATCCTGAATTACTCTACTCGGAGGAGGTGTGTCATATAATCCCTCCTGGTTTTGGTTAGGAGGTGTATCATACAATTCCGAATTTGGAACAATCTGTGGTGTTGGAGTATCATAAATCTCGCTTGGACCTCCATTAGATGACAATGATGTATTATTAACATTGTGTAATGTCAGGCCATGAGAGGGCGGTGTGTCATATGTATCATCTGGCTCATTTCCATCAGGTGCAGTGTAAACTTTGACCTTTGTTTGCTTAGCTAGACCATCACAAATATCTTTAGAAGTACTGTTGTGCAAAGAGTTAAGAACCATAGCATTCCTATGAGGAACAGGAATGTCATAAGTCATTTCAATAAAATCTGGTGCATTTATTGTCAAAGGATTCCCTTTCTTTGCAAAACTTTTTGGAACATCATACAGCCCATTAGAATCTACAGCATGAGACCTTGGTACATCATATTCCTCAAACCCACTGATTTCAGGAGAATTTACGCATTTCTTTGCAGTGGGAGGAACATCATAATCTGGATTAGCAACTTCAACAGGTTGTTGTTTTTTTATGGATAACTTGTCGTATGCAGAGACTAAAGATGGAGGCGATGAATAACCAGCAGGCCTTGGGTTTGGGGGAACATCATAATCAGACTGGATGTGCGACGATGTTTTTGTATAACTTGAAGTCACAACCTAAAAAATAAAAAAAAAAAACAAGTTAAGTATATAAAATAAAAGAATATCATAAATTAGATTAAAAAGTAAATACACAGCTCTTAGGGCATTCATGCTTCCTACTTGTGACAAAACACATCCAGCAAAAGCATCTTTATTTTTAAGATATTTAAAACTGGAAAGAATGATTTTTTGTTAAAATTTATAACTATAGTATGACAATGTCTCATGAGACATAAAATTGCATAAATAATTTTAAATTTAAACTCAATGAAATTGTGTAAATAAAAATCTGTAACAAAAACTATTTTGAAGTTGTTTTATCATGCAATTGTTGAAATATTAAGGTATGTACTGAATGTACCAAAAGACACTACCTGCATAGATTTGAGTCAGGGCCAACAGAAAAATAAAGAACAATTGTAGGAAATGAAATAGTTCAAGAACATATGTATTCAAAAGTTTAAAGTGGCAATGACAAAAAGTGTTTCTACCATCTTAAATATTATCCATGACATTTTTCTCATTTGGTTTTCAATTGTTACAATTACATATTTTAAATTTTGTTGTCAAGACTCTAACATTTAAAATTAAAAAAAAATTTTTTTATAGTGAAAACGTCAACACCGATTTCAATATTTTTAAGTAACTTTTCCTTTAAATAAAACTAGTAAAGCATACTTGGAATGACACTTTCCCTTTAAATAAGTAAAACTCGCTCGGAATGACACTTGTGATTCTATTGTTATACATTAACTCATTCATTTCCGGTTAATAATCCAAGGTTCAGTAACTATTCACCCCATGGTAGTTACCAAAATTATGGAATCCATGCTCCTATCACCCCTATGGGCCTAGTACGTTGGTAATTTCATATCTATTTATAAACCAAAAGCAATAATCACTATATCCTGCCTGCACCGTGCATGCCAATTCACAGACCAACACAATAAATCATAATACATTAGTATCTTTGTGGTAAAAAAATCATATTTTAATGAGCATAATTTTAAATACATTAAGGTGGTCCAATTCAATACTAAATATAGGGGTATGAGCTGTTAATATCCCAGTGGATGCAGTTGCCGCAGCGGTGGTGTTTTGGGCTTCCAATCACGAGGTCGGTGGTTCGAGACTCACTCAGTCAGCTGTTTGTGTTCCTAGACAAGACTTTATCCACGTTGCCTCTCTCCACCCAGGAGTATAAATGGGTACCCGAGAGGTACAATACCATATGTGCTGATTACAGCTACAACATTATGGAATGGATTATATTCCATAGGTGTTCCAATGACTGGGGTAATAATTGTGAAGCGCTTTGATCAGCACGGAAAAGAGCTATATAAGCACCTACAGTATTATCATTATCATTATCATCACATTATGGTACTGCAGTTTGGCCTATTTGTGCCTATTTTTGGACATGGTGACAAAATATTTAGTTAATATGGCAAAATATCCCTTTAGCTGTTAAAGCAGACCAAGTCAAATTCTTGGTTAATATATTTGTATATTAATGAAGAGCCGAACCTGTGTGGTGACGATTAATTTTGAGCCTGGGGTTCATTAAACTCATCACCCACAGATAGAGTAAGCAACCTTTAGTTTTGGCCCTGTCTCTACACAAGCTTGTACTTGATGGATGTGAAATTCCTCCTGACATTTTTTTTTCACATTTTGGCTGCACCTCATCTATAGCTTAATTTATAAAATTAAATTGTGCTTATATTTTGATTTTTCAATGATACATTTTGTTCCTAATTGGATACCATCTTAATCTAAAAACACAGAAATTAATAGGACAAAAGCCCTAGTCATCAAAGATAGGTTCTTAATCACACTGGTTCTGATTTAACATAGTAGGCATACATAGACACAATGCATTATCTATTCCTTTAATGGCAAATTGTGATATACCTATACAATAGACGATGCTGGCTGGTAGGCCGCGAAACTATATAAATCAAGTAAACAAACGGTTTTAATTTTAATGAATATTTTACAAGATACAAGATTTAAATAATCTACAAATTTGTGAACTACTTTTATGAGTTGGAGATATTTGACAGGATTTGTTCAAAAAAAGTTTTTTGAAAAAGAGAGGTTTTCAAGTGTTTACGTGTCTGATAAAGGAAGTACAGTGTATTATGTACCTGTAAGAATAAAGATATTTAACTGTTGGCAAGGACACGCTTCCGGTACCTATATCAATACCCAAATTATCAAACTAACCTCGGACATGAATAGATTACCAGTATGATTAAACAGAACTGATTTACAATACATGCTTTCACAATAACTGGAACTTTTCTAATCTTTAACTAGGTGTTAAAAACCACATTTGTTAACTTGATCTTTTACCAACTAGATACAAGGCATAATAAACCACAGATATTTTGTTATGCCTAAGGTCAGGAAACCTTTACCATACATGAAAAAATGTATGTCATTGATGTCATCAGTTGTGCGAAACTTTTATCATCACCTGTATTTCAGACAGTTCCTGTCAAACTATTAAAAATAGGCCTATTCTAATAGGCCTACTACTATTTAAGGAAATGTGGTACTTTATGTATCCATTACATTCAAAATATGTTTTATTAGAAATTCAGAACAATTTATATCAAGTCCTTCTTCTGGTATACAGTATTGGAAAGAGGATTAATTTGGTGGGGTATAATTAAGCTGGACAGATGTGGGTGGGCCACACCTCCCCACAAAAGCTTATTTTGTGGCCTTACACTCAGCCTCGTTCAACCTGCCACCAATGATAACTTTGTCAAAATACTGTTTTAAATAATATCATCCCACCCTTTATGTTTGCCATCCACTCCTGGAGAGGAAGCAATTTGTTTTGCTTACCACTAAAGAAAAAAAAAAAAAAATATGTGACATTTATATAGCGCTTATAGCCAATGCCTCTAAGCGCTTCACTATTATTACCCCAGTCATTGGAACAAACACCTACGGAATACAATCCATTCCACAATGTTGCAGCCATAATCAGCGCATATGGCATTTGTACTTCCCAGGTACCCACTTATACTCCTGGGTGGAGAGAGGCAACATGGATAAAGTGTCTTGTCTAGGAACACAAACAGTCGACCTGAGTGAGCCTCGAACCACCGACCTTGTGATTGGAAGCCCGAAACGCCACAGCTGCGCCAACTATTTTCCACTATTTTCTACGTGTTAAAATGTGCCTCCGAAAGAGGCACGTTTTAACCCCCTCCTAGGTTATGGGCCTGGAATCTTGATGAAATCATGATTACGTTACTGTTTTATATTCTGTTGAGTAGACATGCATTACAATTAGTTGTAATTTGTGGTAATCAGTTGTAATCCAAATTTGTATTTGTATTTGTTCGTACCCTAATTACAAATTTTGACTACAACCAATTTATGATATTCATTCGATTGAGTTTTCAAACGAATTTGGTGCAATTGGATGTCGCAATTACACAACCAATGGCAATGCAATGCTAGTCAGAACAGAGTGTTTTTAAACAAGTCAGTTATGAAATCCTATTACCAGATGGACAACACTGACATCTCACTGACCTTAACTGGACATTATCAAGATTAAAACTTATTGAATGTTAAGTCCATAGGCCTAGCAAAGTAAGTGAAACTAGGTTATTAATTAAAGAGATGGACTACATACCATTTGACTTAAATAAGTAAAATCCCAGGGAATAGTTTTAAAATCACAGGCATTTAAACATATGGACAACTTTCATTCTAACCAGCAACATAGTGCACTACTAATACTAAAATATTTAAATTAAAATATTGTAGTGTGCATTTTGAAGTTGTGATGTTTAAAATTCAACTTCTATACTGTAAGCCTATATTTGCATAATATCAATACTATATTTTATATTTAGTACATTTTCGTTATATTTGAAGACATTTTTAGTTTTAATTCTCGGTAACTACAAAAAAAGGCAAGAGCTATTTTTAATTTGATGGTATGCCAACAGACTTAACCAAAGAAGTTTCTGAATACTTTTGAAGTAGATTTAGTAAAAATTGATTCACTATCATTGCTAGTGATGGTAATGATTAATCATTAAATTGACAAACCAAAGACATGATGGTATTTATGGTATTCCTGACTGCTACCAACGTAAAGACATCATGGTATTATTTATAATCATTTAGTGTTCCGGGTGTCATAAGCATCCTCTGATACTCAAAAATAATTAAATTGTAATCACTATAAAATGGAAAATCAGCAATTATACTAGTTTAATTAGCAATAGAAATTAAAATCAAAACAAGATTTTCCATCAATGATGATGATATTTCTGTCATTATTTAGATTAATTTAGATCTCATCTATCATTTCAGATAAGATGTATATTTCATGTTCCAAGTATTGAATTATCATGCCATCATTTTGGATTCAATATTCCGACATGTCATCGTCTTTTTTAATGAGGACAAAATTAATGTCAAAATATTAAATACAAACATATTGCCATGTAATTCAATACTTGGAGTATGCATTATACATCCTTATCTGAAATGGTACAAAAATGAAGATTATAAATCAACAAAATAGAAATAAATAATTCTTTTTATTATTATTGTAATTAAAAAATCTACTGTATTTTTCGCAAAAATAATAAAAATTTAATTTTTATTAATGGCTTGCTGATTTTGAAATAGCATGGAATTTATTTCAGCATAAAAATTAAAACAAAAAAAAATTTCTTTCATTTACCAGTAAAATACAAATTATTATATTTAAAGAGGCATTCTTTCCAAAATCTAGCTCAAAATTAAAATTTCTTTGGAAATTTAACTGTTTATTATTTCTAAAATAATTAATACGGTTAGTTACCTGCATATCTCTTTAGTTTTGTTTTCGCAAAAAAAAAAACTGAAGTTATTGAACACTTTTAGGCTAGGCCTAGACGATATCTTTCGTATTTCCCCGTTGCTAAGCTAGTAGGCTGAAGATTCGCGCGATATCATCCAGGCTATTCTATCCACATTAATTGCCATTTTTACATGTGACACACACTCGACCCTGGCTCGCCTTGGTGACTAGATTTAGACTCTTCACAGAGGCAAAGTTATTACAGATTCATCCACTCTATTTTTTATGATCCATCCAAAAATATAATTATGTTCTTTATTTTACATTGTTATATATTTGGAAGTAATAAAATGACATGCAAATACAATAGATCAATATATATAAATTTGAACATAAATTTAGAATGTTTTAAATTGTTAGGACTTTGGAAGGAATGGGCCTTTAAATTGTTTTTCTTTTGTTTTGCACAATGTAAAGACTCATGCAAATCATCAATTGGATAACATCAAATCTGCAATTTTATAGTCAGTAAAAGATACAATACATTTTAATATTACAAAGGGAAACTGAATCGAATCATCATACTGTATGTCAATGATAAAACCCACATTTTAGCCACAATAAACAAAGGGTTTCCATTCTTATACTTTGGTACTACAAAAGGAAATTAAACCGACATTGTAACCCAAAGATTAAATGTGGATACCACCGATAACATTAAAAACCTCAATCTCCTGATTCCTATTATTAGAAAATAAATCATTGTTTTTTTTTATATTAGGCCTATCACAAAAAAAAAGAAAACACCAAACATATTTATAGGATTATATAGTGGTGCCTTTAATATGTTTAAATATTATTTAAAACAAAGATTTCTGATTATTCTACTGCAGTTTATTCTACTGCAGTAATTCTGTTTCAACAGTATTCAGATTAACCCTTTCACTGCCTGTCCCCGGTACTACAATACTGGGGGTAAAAAATGTCGTTAAATGGCCTACCCCGGTACTACCGGGGTGTGATAAATCATTATTTTAACGTACTTGGCTATTGCTAAACCCTTTAGTTTTTATTCCATCCATGACAAATTTCCTATTAAAAAAAATGCATTCCCTAAAATATGCCCCTCTATACTTTTTATGAAAAATTAATGTTTTTTCATGATTTCACCGACAAACCTTTATTTGTGTCTACAAAATGTCCGGAACCTTATTTTTCCATGCCATTCATGTTTGTTTCTTACTAGTTCTATTTAGTCTACTGTAGGCAGGATGGATGGGAATTTCCTAGAAACGTTTTTTTATAATAATATCTCAAACAAGGAACAGGCCTACACGAGATAGAAAATTAATAAATGACCATGTGCAAGAAATAAATCCAACTTGTTACTTGTTATTAGTTGTAAATTGGTTTCTGATTAAAATGGGTATGAGAGGCAATGAGCTCACTGATGGATTGAACCAAATTAAAAAAAAAAAAATGTAAAATAATGGGTCATAGAATCTTTGACCTACAGTAGTAACTTTATGAAAGTAGAAAAATAGATCCATGATATACAATACTAGTAACCTTCAACCAACTACTTGCTTCAACTACAATAATCATCCTTTTGAATGATTACCTCATAACAACCTTTAGAATTTGACTAGTATAGGAAATCCTCCTTGTAAGTATACGGTACAGTAAACAAAAATAAAATACAAAACAAAAGTAAATATTTACCTTTAGTAGTTTCTATGGTTCTTGATCTCACTATATAATGGTATTGTTTTGTATTTTAAAGTAACTATTTACAAATGACGTTGAAATTTAGGTTTAGTTCTTGATAATTCCAACATTACTTAATTTTATTATCTCCTTTGAGTAAGAACCAATAAAAACTTTATAATAAAATGAAATAATATAAAACAATAATACTAATATAATCTGAAACAGTTGTGTATATATTTTAACAATTTTTTTTTTACATTTTCAATTCACAACTTGTACAATTTTGACAATGTAAATAACTTAGGTAAGTAAACTTATATTAGAGAACATACTGGAATTGACAAAATGTTCTAATGTAAAATAAGTATACCTGGCATGATTTCAAGATGGGCCCACCTGACCCCCTTCAAACTCACCCCGATTTTGAATTGGCAGAATATTATTTGCAGCCGAAAAACAAATTTTTTGGATACTTTTTACATCTAAAAGTGCTCCAGGGAGCATATGTAGAGAAAAGTAAAATGTTTCCCAGGCTCTCGATTGCCATCAGTTTACTATTAAATCACACCTATGATTGTACAACTTGGCATTGGACCTCCTCTTCGCTGGATCTGCCCCTGGTTTATAGAATATTAGTGCCAAACTTGTTAGTCATGATAACAAATGCATGCTATTCTTTATCTTGCCATGTTACTGTAAACTGGAAGTACTGATTGCACAATTGGAAAGTACAGTAGTGACATCAGATATTTCAAGAGAAAATTAAAAACTACCTATTGAAAATGATATGGTAAATCAATACCAACAATTTTCCACCAAATCAACCTAATTCACTATCAAAGTCTGGGTCTCAAATAATAATTAGACGGATGGCCGATTCCTTCAGGCTTATCCTATGGATTTGGTTACATTTCTAAGCTAATTATGAATTGAAGGAATTCCGGTAATCTTATAAAGCGAAAGTTTAAGTAACATTAGCCCTGTGGCTCAAACACCATTTATGAATCATATAAAACACTAGTGGTTAAATTTCAGGATTTATGGTATGGTCTGGACACGCCCAACACCCTGCTTGGTGTGAGTAGGTTCTTAAGGCATAAACTACATTATAAATTAAATCACTTCCACCTGTTCATATTTCAGTATATATGAGGTAACATACCCAATAATAAGTCCACAGAGACCCATAAAATGAAATGGGTTTTAAATTATTATAAAATATCTGAAAGCTTTCCCTGCAACATTTATCGAAATATAATCTAACCTAACGTTTTATCTATCAAGAAGATTAACATGGATTTTTATAGGATTTCAAGAAATGGACGAAAAATTCATATCAGATTAAACAATTTAATAAAAATATGGGTAATTTCATAGTAAACGAACATGCATAATATAGGATTTTTAAAACTGATAAAAACAAAAATATGATGGGTACAATTCTTTGTTTTGTCATTCATAACAGTCCATTATATGAGTAAACATATTAGAAAAAGTTGTAGACGCATATTTTGAGAAATAAATTTTTTATGCGCAATTTTACGTCA
>JAOTQE010077584.1:0-16088 GCA_025631205.1 Nesometra sesokonis
GAGTGAAACATAGAATCAGGCTAACTGATGAAAACCCATTTAGGCTCCAATTTTGGTAAATAGCGCCTTGTGATTATTCAAAATTAAAAGAAGTTTTAAACGAAATGGAGGAAAAGAAATAATCCAGCTTCGAATTCAATTCTCGCTTAGTGTTGGTATGGAAAAAGAATGGTGGATTGCGGATAGTTACCAATTTTAGGTGGCTAAATGCAAGAACGATTAAAGATGCTTACCATTTCCTCACCAAGGGGGTGCCTTAGCTGCACTTGGGGGTAACACATTCTTTTCTACTATGGATTTGACTTCGGGCTATTAAAATGTTGCTGTTCATGAAGATGATAAGAAATATACTGCCTTCACTACACCAATGGGGCTTTATGAGTACAACAGTTTACCGCAAGGGAAAAAAATTTTGACATTAAATATGTTCCTGGGCCCTAAAATGTTGTCGCCGATGCCTTGTCTCGAGAGAATAACTTCAATTGAAAATTCCTATGTAAATAGAATATTCAAAGAGAGAGTAAACAGCCACAGAATAACTATGATGGCACTCAAGAAGCGATTTGTTATGCATGACTGTTTTGAATAATTAAGTAAATGAAATACCGGTATAAAAGCGACCTGGGCGTGAAGCTGAGTGTCCATTGTTGAAGCCTACAGATCGGCATATGATGTGTTGTTATGTGTTGTTTGTTTGCACAAGCCATGGTTGTTCTATTAAAGATTGTATTATTGTAACAGTTGAAGACTTGTCGTTATTTGCAAATTGTGAACATCATAACATATGGTGGAGAACCCGGTTTTTTACTCAGGTCGCATTGAATTCCGGAGTTTGGTTGTCTTTGAATGAATGGCTGTGTTTACATCGTATGCTGGTCTGTTTGTGTTTCAGCAATGGAACCCGGTATGCATTTAATTTTAATTTGCTTAATTACGTAATTTATTGTAAGCTTGGTATATATTGTTAATTATTTAATTTAAAAGTTAAGACCGATAGCTATGGCTAGCAAATTTGAAGGTTATTTTTCTGACACCTATTCTGGATGACCCAATTGATACTGTGAAAAGTATCAATGGCATACATTTAAAACTCTACAATTGCCCCAGCGATTGCACTGGTAGCCCTCCCCACCCGGCCGATTCGCAGCAAGTCTGCAATAAAAAGTCTACAGCCTGTTTTTCAACATCTACTCCACCGCTACCATTGTCACCGAACTCCCGGCCTCCCATTGACATTGAACTTGATCACACACCCCCAAAAATTATGAAAACGCCACAATGGATAGATGGCAATGTGATACAATTAACAAACAACAAAAAAAAAAAAGATTCTCGAAAGTCCAACTTTATGGTTGATCAACCATCATCAATGTTGCCCAAAAAATACTTAAACAATTTAACGTTCCCGGATTGCAAGACACTGAGTTGAAATGCACATTAGCATTCGATGTACAGAGTGTTGAGTTCGTCCAAATATTACATGTTGATAACCACTGGTGCACAATCTCAACTATTGGTGTGAAACATCCAACCGTGTGTGTATTTGACAGCATGTACCAGACCATCAAAGATTCTTGAAAAAACTGGACGACGACAGGTTGGAACCTTGGTATCAGACGGAGGCCAGAATGTCACAACCGAAATATGCATGAGCATAATATTCCACCACTATTTATTTTTCTACGAGTGAGAATGAAGATGGAACTCATGAATGGCGCTCCACCAGGTTCCCATTTATGAATGTCACAAGAGTGGATGGATGCAAATGGACATATTCACAACCTGGTTTAAGTAATCCATCCGATCCTCTGGGGCCTCTAAAGACAACCGGGTTCTGTTGATACTTGATGGTCATGCAACTCACATCAAAAACATAGAAGTTATAGACTTGGCCAGAGACAACGGTGTCGTAATGTTATGTCTACCACCACATTGCTCTCATAGAATGCAGTCGCTTGACGTAAGCTTTATGAAGCCACTGTCAACGTATTATGATCAGGAACTAGAGAAATGTTTGAGGAATAACCCAGGTCGAGTGGTAACAATATTCCAGATAGCAGAACTGTTCGGCAAAGTGTACATAAGAGCAGCAACTGCTCAAATCGCAGCCAATGGGTTCCGTAAAACAGGAATATACCAGACAACTACAGACATATTCCTTGCCCATGAGTAGGTTTAAGGTAGGTTTGCAGAAATAAACGTTCCAATTTCATCACCACCCAAAAGCAGTCAAATTAAGAATAATTGCAATGTTATAACAATAACAACAATCAGTTTGTAGATGAGGTTATTCATACATGAATCTAAATCAGCAGAACACACCAACCAAGCCAGATACACAGTGGGTTGTAATTGGTGAGAAGGTAACACTAAACAAATCACACAAGAAAGAGATTTCAGACGGGGGCTGGTTGAGCACTGACCACATGTGGGCATTTTCTGTATTGCTAAATTGTTGAAGGAGGAGTTTCCTTATATTGAGGGCTTATATGACACATTAGTCTTAAGCCATATGGATGTGGTTCAGTCTGATGCAGAGGCTATACAATTTCACCACGTACCAAAAAGAAAGCATTGGATTGTGAGCACATCAATTGGTGGATCTGTCCAAGTGTACAATTCTCTACATTCACTAATGCGATTCAGTACACTGCAACAACTAGTTAACATTTATAAAGGCCACAGTGATGAAGAAGCCAAAATTGATATTTAATTTTATGTGCTCAACAGCAGTCAGGAGGCTCGGACTGCGGAGTTTAGTATTTTGGAATCCAAAAGTAGTTAAAATGGACTGTAGTCCACCATTCAACAGTGAACAATTTACCAAGTTTGCTGAGTACTTAGGTTTAAACATAGGAGAGTAACTCCTCTATGGCCGGAAGACAATGAGGAGGTAGAAAGGTTTGAGAACATTTTAAAAAGTACTCTATACGTCTCAACACTGGAAGCAAGAAATATTTGCTTTTCTATGTAACTATAGGGCAACTCCTCATTGTACAACAGGTTTTCCACCTTCTACTGTCATATTGGGAAGAAAGATGAAGATAATCATAAGCCCTTAGTTCCAAATATCTTAAAACAAGATGATAGAAATAAAAAGGCTAGCAAAATGCAGAAAAAAAAAAAACAAATCGAAATTCATGCTGTTCAACTAGGTGATTGTTGAAATAAACACTGCAGTTCTTGATTTGAATAGTTTTTCTTTTTTTGTTTTACTCTGATTACCGGATTAAGAAATCCTCCATCCTCCTCATTTTTTGTGGTTACCGGATTAAAAAAAAGCATCCCTCCCTTCCCATTAGAAAAAATGAGTGATAAGCTAATAATTTTTTCTATCTGCCCTAATCAGCAGAAGGTGCACAAGTTCACCACTCCCTTTAACAGATACTCCTCTGTTAGTTACTAAGATCAATCCAGGGGCAGATCCGGGGGGGTGGTTGCCATTTTATTTTTGACGAACAAAAAAACAAGAAGGTCATATCCCCATTATTTTGGTGCTCTGGTAGACAATTTTAATGGTATTTTCGATTTTTCTGGCCAATTTTTGACCCGGCACACCAAAACTAAGTTTTAACGAAAACAGGGGGCGTGCGCCAGTTGCGTGATCCTGCAATTATGATATCATTACAGAAAATATCCAAATGGGAACACTAAACTCATCACATTTTAAGAAAGTAGAGGTGTCAAGCCAATGTAAAACTTTCATTGATCTGTGAAACACTGAGTCTATTGATAATAATGTCAATTGAGGGTCAACCACCAAATGTAGAATAGAATTGGAAGACCACTAAATACATTAATAGAAAACATGTAGACAGTTGTAAATCTTGTTGGTCAAGACTCCAATTATGTTATTATTCTCGATAAAATTAAATTTAGATTCTTTAGATGTTTGTATTAACAATTTACCATGTCAATGAACTGGAAAGAGGGAGATGTAATGGCTTTATGCCAAACTCAATACTAAACAATGTGTCACTCTGTATATAATATGCCCTTATACAGTCACCAATATGTTAGTATTTAAATAACTTCCACTCTAAGCTTCATGACACTTCTACACTTGCTCTCAGTTAGAAAAAAGTACAGTAGTACACACAAACGAGCTTGCATTGTGTCTGTCTCTTATTCTACATGTCCCACACCACAATAAAGAATGGATCAAATATTGTTGAAGGGTGGACTATGAACACAGGTATTGCTGTTATCCTCATTGGTATGTTTCAGTCTTTCTCAGAGAATGCAGCATACAAATAGATCAGTGTAAGAGACTAGTATTTTGACAAGCTGCATGACAGTATATTGCAAATCTAAATGCATTCGCATGAAAGAGAATGCCAAGATCACAGGAAGCAACCTGGTCATCAGTACTCAAATCATCCCATGCCTGTAGGGAAGTGTGGATGTAAAAATGTACAGAAAATGTAATACTTCAATGTGATGGCTAGCGGAATTGGACTTACTTCAGCACACTCTACAGATCTTCTGTTAACTACTGTAACCCGTACGGTGAACAAAAAAGGTTGCACAAGATCTTGGTAACTCAAAATCAACCCTTGCTAGGCATGTCAAAAGTATAAAAGAAGGTAAGCACTCAAGTACAAATCAACATTCCAGTTCACTATTGAATCATTGTAGTCTTTACATAATATTTAATTTATTAACCTACATCCATATTTTTTGTTCAGCAAGTCAGGAGGAAAATACACTGAAGATTACAAATCACCATGTCTGCTACACCAAACACTATCAGGTATTTGACAACGACCAGGAAATGTATAGTATAAAGTGAGATCATGCAGTGCTGGAGAGATGTTTGTTTCGTCAGGTCTCCTGTTATTTTATGAATTTCTGAGAAAATCAGTGTATGGGTATATAAGTAGACTGTATGCCTCTGACAACATTTTGGTGATTACAATTGTAAACACAATCCTGGAAAAATCAGTGTTGTATAAGAAATGGATTAATCTACTTTATGTAGATAAGTAATATAGATTTTTTCATGTACAGTTTATTAGAATTGTTACAAAGTACTATTAGTACTTTTTTTTCTCACATTTTTGTTTACATGTTGTATGTATTATTGATATGGACCCATGAGTATGAAATAAAGTTGAAATGAAAAAAAAAAAAAATTAATATCAAGCATTCAGCAAAAGTTTACATATGAATACTCTGTAAAGTACAATATTAGGATTACAGATAAATGGAAAGAAAATCAAGTGGCGGGAAAAGACTGTTTTATAAGCTTTACAAAGAGCCACAGCGATATAAGCATTCGGCAACCAGAAGCCATTTGAAGGCGTGTTCGCTGGGATGAGGAGCAGACAAGATACGAGATATGATGGTGCATGTCATCAACGTACATGCCCACCAATGCTTCCATCCCCTTTCAAGGCATACACACCGTCGAGCCGAGGTGCAGTTGGAGGTACTTAAGATTTTCGCGAAGGAATGTGTGGTTCTGGGAGCACTCCCGGGGGTCTAGTGAAGTACCTGAATGCCGGAAGAACGACTATGCATCCCGGTTGAGAGCTGATTGACCTGAAGACCACTAGCGCAATGCTGATGTTGGCCCGCGGGGACCTGCCGGAGACATTGAAGGCCTACCCTATCAGCCATCCTGCTGTCTTGATTCACTGGCGATGCTTCGTTGCGGTATTTGTCAGGTTAGGGAAGGAGGCTGCAGAGGATGCTTTTCGGTGGACGGATGATTCAGTACCAGTGCCGGTGTGGGCATCGCGTAGGAGGCGCCAACGGGGGCTCATGCAGCGCAGCCGTCAGAACCAAAGTGCGCATGCTCGTCACTACCATCGGGGAGGCCCCAGGCCTCAGCGAGTGCGCCGGCGGCTCCATCATCACCCCAAGAGTCCCACCGTCTGGGGGAAGACCTGAGCCTCGACTGATGCATTGCCAAAGGCATTTGATGCACATTTCCACCTAGTCCGTCTGCAAAGAGATCTAAAGCTGACTGTGAGGGCCGGTTTGAGGGACCTTGTGGAAGCAGAGCCTCCTCTGCGGGGGAGCAAGTCGTAGATGTCACCAGGGGCAGAGCCGTTTTTTGTGATCCGCCCATTTATCGATCTCTGAAGTCCGTTCTCTCAGAGTGGAGCTGGGGTGTAATGTGGGGGTGGGAATCCATTCCAAAAAAATGGTGAGCGGCCCACAAATGGAACGGTTCTGTTCTGTAGCAAGGACTACGGGAGTGACCGTGTTCGGTGAGGTGGGACTTGACCACACGTTTTCCCCTTCCAATTGGCCCCGTCAAGATTTACTGATAAATGGAAAGAAAATGAAGTGGCGGGAAAAGACTTTACAAGCTTTATGAAGTGCCACAGCGATATAAGCATTCGACAACCAGAAGCCACAAGCCTGGGAAAGGCCACAACCTTTAACAGGCACAATGTCAATATGTTCAGGACAAGCTGGCAAGTCTGTTAACTAAGCACAAATTTGAGCCCAGTGATATTATACCTGGAACTTGGATGAAACTGAAGTAACAACACTGCAAAAATCATCTAAGATAGTAGCAACAAGGGGGAGAAACAAATAGGATCTGTAACATCAGTGGAGCGTGGAACACTTGTTATCCTCTGCGAGGCAGTTCAGCATGGCCATTCCGCCACACTTCATATTTCCTAGAGTGAATTTGTAAAGATCACTTCATTAATACAGGACCACAAGGATGCATTGGAAGTTCAAATCTTTCAGGCTGGATGACAAAAGAACTGTTGAACTTTGATGTTTTGACCAAAGTACTGTACTTTGATCAATTTCAGTATATTTTTTTTTAACATTAATTTTATAAAGCATAACCATTCTTCTAAAGAACTGTTGCTACTTGGCAAACATGAATCCCATGTTAGGATATTTTTTAGATCATGAGTTTGCAGCTGATAAAAGGCATTACAGCCCATGTTAAATAAACTGATGACAGCAGGTCATCTGAAATAGCACAAGATACAGTTGGCTTACTGGCAAACGCCAATTTTGCGTTGCTTGCCCTCCCAAAGGACATGGGAAACGTGGACCCTGTTGTAAGAAAATCAATGCCTTTGAGTTGTGGTGTTGGCGTATAATGATACGTATCACTTGGATAACAAGAACCAATGACAGTGTACTTCAGGAGGTCAATGTCAAGAAGAGGTTGCTTGGCATAATTAACTCACATACACTTTCATACTTTGGTCATGTTGCCAGACGTCAAGGTACCTTTTTGGAAAAATCAGTAATGTAAGATTGAAAGTGGACGTAGACCAGGTCGGCCTAAGGCAAGATGGATTGATGGAATGAAATCTTTGGTTGGCAAACCTCTACATAACATATACCAGCTGGTAGCAGACCGACCATTGTGACAAGTCATCATGAAAGTGACGAGCCATCAGCCATGAAGGAAACGTACCAACTAACCAATACTAATAGATTTTATGATTTTTTAAAAATTTCAGGATAGTTTGGACTGGAAAGAAAGACGAAGCATTGCTAAAGGAATTATTTGTGACCAGGTCGTTTTTCATACAAGGAGTGTACAAGGGAACGGGGCCAAATGTGGCAGACTGTTGCAAACAAGCTAAATGAGTTGTTGGCAGAGCAAGATGGATGCAGGAAACGGTACGATTTGCTAAAACAAAAGTATATGAGAAAAATGGCACAAGAAGAAAAAGCTTCTGAAATTAGCTCTGAACTGACAGACATAGACAAGGCCCTGTAGGAACTTCTAGCCCTTGAGAAAGAATCTGAAATTATCTGTTTTCATAAAATAAAGGAGGAACAAACCGAAGCACATGATATCAGACAGATGCATGCAAACAATGACACCAATCAAAAGGTAGCACTCATCAATAAAAATACATTTCTCTAATAATCCTATAAACTCCTAATGCCCATCATCAAATGGTGCACTATGTTAAGAAGTTATATTTAGTTAAACAATACAGTATTTTACATACGGTATATACAGAACACGGTAATAAAATATTAGTAACTCAACAAAAAGTAAGTCACGGAGGAGAAAGGTTTTAATTTACACAATATATTCATTTAAATTACAGGTCAAGAGAGTCTGTAGTAGATGGTGTTGAATGGGAGCCTAAAAAAAGACGACAATCATCCAAAGATACTCTGAGTTTAATTAAATAAAAAATGGAGAAAGAGAAGTGGAAGAGAGAGGAAGCTAAAAGAAACGATAGAGAAAACAGACAAGAGATGGAAAGAAGAAAAGAGGAGTTGGTCGAAAGGGCCCATCAGATGCAGCTGGTACAGCAGCAGTTAATGCAGCAAAGTCACCAGATAAACAATATGATGTTGTTAATGATGGAATTAGTAAAGAAGTAGGCCTAGGCCTAATATAGTTTGGATTTTTGATCAATACAATGGTTTGCCTTTATTTACTAGCTGATCCACAATAGACGCGGTTCAGGTATTGTTGTTGTCAGAATCTTTTCCTTTAATTTTCTTTCTTTCCTTCCAAGATTTTGTTAAATTTCTTTATTTTTCTTTCTTTCCTTCCAAGATTTTGTTAACGGTATATCTCAGATTTGGAATGCGCTATTAACATAAAAAAAATTTTAGGTTAACAGCCCTTGTCCAAGAATCAATAACAAAACGTGTTCAAGGTCATCAGTCATGTGTGATGCAAATCTACAAGCGATTGCACGATATTAAATTATTGATCATATCTACATAACCAAATGTTATTTCTAGATCATATTTATTGAACATAAACTTCAAGTCAACATAAAAAGATGCGTCAAAATAATTTGTGCGCACATCATTATGCGCATGCACGCACGCAATAAATTTTAAAAAGGCTCAAAATCAAACTTTGATTATATTAGAACATGTTTTAGACAAACATTTTATAATTTTCACAAATTTTCTGTGCATGTGCATTTTTGAGCATGCGACACACACGAGTGATAGAAATGACATTTTTTTCTCAAATGTTGTTGCTAAATTTTAGCTAAATTTTTTTTTTTTTTTAGATTTTTCCTAAAAAAGTCTGAAAATTTAAAAATAATTGATGACTTCATTGAAGGTCAACTCACTGACTCTAACAGCATTCATTCTAGCATTAAATTCTTGCTGTTGATCAGTCAAATTGTTGTCTTTAAATGGACCTTGTAGTTGGGCACGCAATGGGTATGCCGGTTCACCATAAATTGTCAATGTTCTATCAAGACTGATCAAGGGACGTGGGCGCCTGAACTGATGCAGAAAGCAGTTGCTGCATGTAAGTGTGTAGAAATGGGTGTAAGAAATCATCCAAACAATTCAACGTTCCAAAGTCTACTACCCTTGACAAGAAACTAAGGGCTGCTAAGAGTGGAGATGTGAACCCGACAGTTCAGCTGGGATGAAATCCAACCTTGACTGTAAAGAGTGAGACTGAACTGGCACGACTGATTGTTGATAAGGAAGGACGCAGCTTTAGACTGAGCAGAATGGAAGTACACTCATTAGCATTTGAATATGCTGAACCGAACAACTTGCCTCACAACTTAAACAAAGAGAAATTGACCGGAAGATTCTGGCTTCTGTGATCCCTGAAGAGACATCCAAACATTTTGCCACGAAAGTCAGAAGGTCTGTCAAAGGCGAGGGCAAGTGAAATGAATTGCCAAGTTGTTGGCAAGTACTCTGACAATCTTGAGAATGTGATGGACAGAGAAAATTTTCATGGCATGCCTGAAAGAATTTACAACGTAGACGAAACAGGACTTCCCATGATAAATCAGCCAGGAACGGTGCTGGCCATGAAAGGGAGAAAAAAACAAGTCTCTATCACAGATACCAAAAAGGGAGAGAATGTGACAGTAGTGGGCTTTTGCAGTGCCTCCCTATGTGATTATGAAGGGGAAGCGAGTATGAGAGGAATACAGTGATGATCTACCGGGGGATCACAACTCAGCATGTCTGAATCTTCATACATTAATAAGGAACAATTCCTCAAGTGGCTGAAGCACTATTGCCAACATGCTGTATCTGGTAGAGTGCTACTTTTAATAGATGGACACATGTCCCATGTAAAGAGTACCGCAGTCCTTATAGTAATGCATAGCCAATGAGATCATACTCATTTGTCTCACAGGCCACTAAAAAAAATATTTACAGCCTCTTGACCGCTTAGTCTACAAATCTTTACAGGTCAATTTCCAAAATGTGACCAATATGTGTCACAATCTGGAGTCAAGCATAACCAAGTATCGCTTTGGGTCACTGTTCTCTGAAGCATGGGGGAAGACTGCAACAGTGTCTAATGCAGCTTCTGGGTTTCGTGCTTGTGGTGTTTACCCCTTTAATCCGCAGGCAATACCAGATATAGCCTATACTCCAGCAGAACTAACCGAACAGGAGTTGCCTGTACCAGAACCTAAAGACAGTGATACAGAGCCTGACCTGGTTCAGCCATCTGGTACTCAGACTAATCCACCAACAAACAGTAATAATGAGGATCAGGATTCCGCTAGCATCACATCTACTCCTGTATCCTCCAGTGAAATACAACCACTGCCTAAAATTCAGAGACAAGCAAATTATAAAGCTAGCAACAAGGGCAAGCAACAATCGGGTTAATTGACAACGCTAGATTACCTGAATTCTGTAAAAGAATTTGAAATGGATGTCACAAAAAAGGCAAAGCCATCCAGCAAAGGGAAAGCTATTCCAGGTCTCAGGGTGAAACAAAAGAAAAAGGTTACAAAAAAGACTGTCCAACAGAAAGGCGCAATGCCATCTGATGCCCATAAAGACCCAGCAAATTGCTGTGGTTATTGTGAGGTAGGCCATCAGCTGTAATCTGTATCTTTCAGCTGCATTTCGGGAAATGATGGACTAGCTGATTTTTTTTTATATTTTGTGTATTATTTGTAAATTAAAGCAATTCCAAGAGTAACGGCATGGTCCAGGATAACTGTATCTTATCGGGCAAGTAGGGAATAGTCATTTCTGAAAAAATAGCACTTGCCCCGGTCCATGCAGTCCCTTATAAAGCAATAAATTTACAGGTGGTGTATAAGTTTATCTAATCATAATCATAAGAAATAGAAAAATAGACATACAAACGGAGAAATGACGTTTTTATTTTTTTGCTCGTCAAAACCAAACCGGAAACCACGCCCACCCGGCGGACCCTCCTCGTTGGCGCCACCACTGCAACTTCTTGTCTTTGGGCCCCCCCCCCCTTTCAACCCGAATCTACGCTGCTGTCTCTAGCCGACAACACGTTGGGCTAGACAAAATGGGTGGGATGGGGGAACGTTCCCCTAGTACTTCCCATCCCATACATCCACCACTGGTGCCAACATAATTATATGCACATTTCAGTCACACCTAATCTCTTGCCAAATTACAAAATCCTAAATGCGTCCCAGTAATCATTACGGTAATGCTCTAACATGACAGCGATGTTAAAGAAATCATTTATACCACTAATGTAGTAATTGATTCATATATTATTAAAAATTAATCATGTGTATTATTTTTAATATTTAACCAAAATCGTCCTGTGGGCCGATGCTATTTAATCTTCATTTAGATAACAAATGCAAAAATGGATTAAGAAAACATAGAGGGCCCAAGGGAAGGGGGCTTCAAACCTCTAAATATTGTCATTAAATATTTACATTTAAATTGCTCTTTACATCATGTTACAGTTCAGAAAATTTCCACATCGATACCTGATTAACAAATAATTTTCTGTGTTTATGCATACTGTAACTAATCTCCTGTTGTTACATTTGAACACATGTAAAAAAAATTTGTATATTATGTCAGTGTCATTTAAATCTGGCCGCCTATTTTATTTTTTTTGGTAAAACTGACTTTCATAAACAGTTCGAGTACCAAATTTTTAATTTTTATCCATCCACAGACGTTACAATGAAGAGAAAAAATACAAAAACAGAAATCCTTGTCAAAGCATTTGCTTCAGTTCATAATATAAAACGGTTAGAAATTCAAGGATACAGATCAAAAGAAAGTGTCTGGGGCAAGGTAGCTATTATACTGAAACAGAAAAATAGCGTACATGATAGAAAATGCCTATACGAGTGGAAAAGAAATGTTAATATGTAACCTGCGGAGACTGGGTAGCGTGACTGGCTGGGAATTGAACTCAGGCCTTCCCACATAGAAAGCAGAACTATTACCACTAAGCTAAAAGGGAACCTAAACCGATTTGGATCGTCAGGATATCCATCAAAAGGCATTTTCAGATTCGAGGACGGATCTGAGTTTAGGAGGGTGAAGTGTAGCAGTGTGGATAAAGCAGTCGATGTGTAGTCTATTAACTCCAGAGTTAGTAGGGAATTCCCCTTTTAGCTTAGTGGTAATAGTTCTGCTTTCCATGCGGGAAGGCCCGAGTTCAATTCCAAGCCAGGCACGCTACCCGGAAACCCAGTCTCCGCAGGTTACAAATATAAGGAATTACGTAAATTTAAAAGAACAGAGAGTTCGTCAAAGAAAAAAAAGCATAAAATAAAACCACAAGTTTTTTTGCATTTGCCGGCTTCCCAATGATGGGTGACCTTTTTCTGCCCAGATTGTACATTTCAAAGGGAGGTAATCTGTACACCTAAAACAACTAAAACCAAAGTGGAGGCACAGGCAGAAATTAAACATATCGGTCAAAACATGCCAGAGAAGAATTTTAAATGCGATCAATTAGAAGATTCAAAATGCAATGAAACTGGTAACGAAAAAAGGTCTATTCCAGAAAAACAATCCAAAGAAGGAGTCATTCCTCATTCGCAAAGAATTTGGCAACAATCGAAAAGTGAAACAGAAACTGATTCACCAGTTTCTGTATACGATAACGATAACACATACAAAATCTACAAAAATAGATGATAGTGGAGCAAAATCCAATTCTCCGTTTCCTACGTACAACGAAAATTACAACACAGATACAAATATTATATACCCACAAACAGATGATGATTCTTTCAAATCATCTGACGCTATGTCGGATGACTTTTGGCAACACCAACTTGATTCTCTTGATAGTCCAGTATCCATAAAAACAGAGAGCAAATGGAAAATCGCTTTTACACATAGAAAGCGATCCGTTGGTAAATTTGGAATGCACTGGCAACAAGAAAAAGTCTGTTTCAGCAAAAGAATCCAGGGAAGTTGTCAGTTTAATTTAACAAACTGGTACCAAGCTGTGCTTTAGTTTTTAACAGAACAAAACATGAAAATAGCCGTAAATATGGGCCTTGGCTAACAGTCAAAGCGGTTTGTAAATTTGATGGTTGCGCTAAGTACACCTTTACAGTACAAACCTGTCCAACGAGAAGCGCCTTGTGCTAATGAATGTCAAACGTGAAGGAGAGATCTGCCATAAGGGCAATGAAGGAGGAAAGAGGCACGTAAAAAGTGAATGCCGAAAAAAAGTTGGTAAGGAACTTGAAGAAGCAGGGGTGTCTATGTGGTATTATAACACAATAGGTGAGATGACGTAGACGGAAAAAGATTCAGGGAATTTGACAAGCTGCTCAACTACAGACGTTCTCAGAAAAATTACATCTGAGCGAAAATGCCTACAGATTCTGCGTAAAGACATGTGTCACGAGATTGACATCATTAGACAAGTGTATGTTGATGTGCACCCTTCATCAAAGTTTACAAATGGAGGATTTGTTCAATACTTTACAACATTTCCGTTCAAATTTCATCTTATGATAGACAAAAAAGCACAATTCTACTTAGACCAGTTGAAAGATGTCCTGTTATTTTGCATCTAGATGCTACAGGGTCAATAATTAAAAAAATACCAGGGCAAGATAATCTGGTCATGTCCAATCCAAAAAAACGTCGCCCAGGAATTCCAGTGTGTGAGACGTTAAGCACAGACCAACACTCGTCTGAAATACAACATTTTATGCAACGCTTTTTAAATGCCATCACTAAAACAAGACCATTAACGACAGTGATGTCAAGACGGGTAATGATAGACTACTCGTGGGCAATGCAACAAGCAGTTTTACAGAGCTTTAACTCTGAGGATTGGAAGAGTTTTCTTAATCGTACTTGGTGATTTACTCTATCAACGGTAATGTTGCTGAGTTGAAAGGATACACATATTCCTATATATGTTCAGCGCACCTGCTCCATGATGTTTCGTGAAGATTAAGAAATCTTACAAATGATATAGGTAAGAAACAGTTTATATTATACTGTTTTGCGTCATTGCAATCCCAGGATACATTCCAATCAGCTTGTACAATATTTCGACACATGTGTAATAACCTCAGTCGATGCATCGGTAAAATATGTGAAAGAAATAATTTGCAAGACTGCAATGAAATCAGACGTGAAGGAAGTAGTTGTTTATAATGTCAAAACTTGTCAGTTCTTATCCTCTGCTCCATTACACCATCGAATAAACGAGTCCAATGTGTGAATTGCTGATAGACATTAGGAAAAACTGTAACAATGGAAAGTGGTCTTTGGCAAAAATTTGGTGCCTGTGTGAAATGAACAGTATTAAACTTTCACAACGAAAACATCCGACAATCGATGCTTTCATGACAGATTACAATTTCTTTATACGCCACATGAGCATTTTTCAAGAAAACATTCAAGAAACAAAGTGTTCCAATCTCTTCTGTACAAGAAGGCTAAGAATCCGTTGTCAGTCGATGGAGTTAGGGTAAGTAAATTTACACTGTTTTCGAAAAATTATTATATACACAGTACCATGATAAGAAAAAAGAGAACACCAATTATGTTTGTACCTAGTCAACCTTGTTAATATCTGTATGTGCGTTTGTATATGCGATTATGTTTGTTCAATTTGGTTAGTTAATCACCTCAGCCGTTCCACCTGATCGATAAAGGTAGCACATAAATACAAGACCTGTATAACAAACATTAAAACGCAATCGTTGAATATATTATGACGTTTTGTATTATAATCTCCCAGAAGACAAGAAAATTGCAACAATTCAAGAAGCTATAGATTACTGCAACAACCTGGCTGTATGTCACAGTGTGGGTTTACTCTGTAAACGGCATGGAGTGGGGAAAGTGCAGTGTGGGTTTACTCTGTAAATGGCATGGAGTGGGGAAAGTGAACTTGTTCTTAAATGACTAGTCCCTACTTGTCCGGTACCAGGTATTTTCCCTAGATTAAATCGAAAGTAACAATGTAAAAATTAAGCATTTGAGAATATCACTATAAACCAAAAGCAAGTAAAATGAAAAATAGACAGTGGAACTGAAGTTAATGTAATGCCATTACATTTCTTAGCTTTTTAATAAAACAGAACACAGTGATATGAAAACAAAAACAAAAAAAGTTAACTACAATTGGAGGAAACAATAAAAGCCATTGGAACATGTACAATACTGTGCCAATATAAGGAAATTATAAAAGAATAAAATTCCACATAACAGTAGATAAAGGATGATGATGACATAATTGATGTAGAAATACTGTATTGAATCCTGTTATGATGGAGTATACATTATACTTTCTTACTTGAAGTTGATTAGTGGACCTTTTGGATAGAGGACAAAGGAACCACCAAGTTAAGCCTCATGTCTTGATTTTTAATTTATAACCTTAAACTGTCTACCCAAATGCAAATGCATGATAAATTATTGTGATATCCAACAAAATAAAGGTGGATTCTCCTAAATGGCAACTAATTGGAAAAAAAATGGTGTTTGTTTTGATGGAATTGGAGAATTCTCAGATGTGTACAAAGTAAATCTCAAAGATTGATCTGAACCAGTCATACACCCTCTTGGTGATTGGTCAGGATAGAACCCAAGACCTCGGGACTGGTAGGCAAGCATGTTAACCACACTACAGTTCCAGTACTGATAATTAAAAATTAATTGTTACTCACCTAAGACACATCACAAGCCATTCCTTCCATTGCACTTGTGCTCTTTTACTGAACACATTGTCTTATCTGATTCTAGTACACAAGCTTTGCAAGACCTTAGACTGGTGACTTTGGATCAAAGATTGTTTGTAAATGAAGCTACTTGTATGTTTTTGAACAGAGTACAAAAAGAAAAGCCTATCATACAGAGGTGCAAAAATATGGAATGGTTTTGATAATGATTTAAAAAAT
>JAOTQE010077595.1:0-16088 GCA_025631205.1 Nesometra sesokonis
TTGATTGTATCTCCAAGATAGCAAAACCTATCCACCTTCTCAACATCTTCCATATATATCATTCCCTGCTCATTTACAATTTACTGTAAAATAACAATCTTGGAGAGACAAACTATTGGATTGTCAGCCATTCTGAAATTAAATCAGATTTCGGTTGTATCTACCTTTAGGCGAATTCAACTTGTAAAAAAAAAAATTGTTAAAAAAAAACCAAAAATGTAAAAATGAATTAAAAGGTACAGTGACACAATTTTTTTTGTATTAAGCTAATTTCAATGACAAGGTCATCTTTAAATATTATTTTATTTTTAAGCACAGGTGTTGCGATCAACTTTTAATTTGAGTCAACATATTTATACAATTTAAATATTTCAACAATGTTGTTGTAATTCACCACCTACAGGTTATGATGCTGTGTTTTGGGTTCTACTACCTCTTGGACTTGGACCCCAGTAAGCCCACAATTTGTAGTAATTTTATTATCTGTTGCAAAATAATGAAATAATAATCAAAATTAACGACATAATTGGTGTTTCCATTTGTTATAGTTTATACTGTAACATGAAAAACAGCAGAATGTGAACTGTACATGTAGCAAAATCCAGGTGGTAATTAAGGCAAGCGTTGATTATTTAAATTGATGCAGGTGTTTTAAATATGATGGAGGACTTCCACCTGTGTATAATAACCTTATATTATTAATAACTTCAAAGAACTTAAACAAAACCTACTGTTTTGTTAGCTTCTCTAATTTTAAATTTAATAAACTTATTTGCTTTAGATAATTTTAATAGGAATTCAGATGTCTTGCTATTTGGTTAAATGTATTGGTTGGACAGATTTGTATTTTACTAAGTGTAATTTTTAGGCATACTTAAGTGTCCTGCATTGGGCCATTTAGAATCTCTCATACATAAATTGCATTTTCTCACACGTGAGATGTTTGTTATAAACACCTACATATTCTTGACATTTTGCAAGAAAAATGTTTTTTTTTTTAATTAAAACAGAGAATTTAGCAAATTAAAGTTATAAAACATGTTTTTCTCTTGTCAAAATCTCATTTACTACACTCTTGATAGTCCCATGTTATCTATTTTAAACAATGATCATGGGTCCACCGAAAAGAGGGTCCACTTCCAGATCTGGGTGGGCGAGGTTGCCCGATTTATTCTGACGAGCAAAAAAAAAAGGTCATTCCTCCATTTTGTTGCCCCGCTACTCTATTTTACGCATATTCTAGGTTTTTATGGTTAACATTTGACCCTGCGCACCTACTATAAGAGGGGGGGGGGGGGGTGCAACTGCTGCACTTTTAATTCCCCAAAATTGTGCAAAAAATATATTCTTGGTTTCAAAAGGGGGGCCCTGGTCCACGCCTGATGATAGTTTCCTTTAAAAATAAAAGCCATATACCTCCAGACAAAGGAGGTATAACTCACTGTTCATACTAATAAGACACATATGGCAACCCACATGCAAATACAGGTAGGTACAGTACAAGTAGAACACTTATATACAGGTGTAGCATTTATTAGCTGAATATCCACACAGGATATTAGAATTATTAAACAGGAAATCATCCCTTGACAGTTACAGACCAACTGTGACATGAGGATAGCAAAGACCCGCGGCAGACACTATCTAGTGAAGATTCATGCCAAACGATGTTTGCTATTTAATTAACTATGGCATCAGTTTCAACTAAAATGGACAACTAACCAGTTTATTGTACTTATAGACCAGGTTTTCAAAATCACTGCTTGTATGGGCAACCTCAAGATGTTTTTATTAGGTATCACATGAATTTATTTTTTACAATCACACTGGCAAACTTAATCATTATCACTGTAGATAGTCTGGAAGACAAGTCATTTAAAACAAAATTATTTCAATGAATTTTTATTGAATATTCACAGGCCACACTTGGCTTATTCCCCATGGCTATGATTTCATACTGCCATATTTTAATTAAAATGATTAAATAATTTGAATTTGAACATGAGCCAGAACAGTTTTAACACTTTCAAAGTGTACTTTTAGTTGTTTAAACTACATCTTAAAAAGTCATGACCCTAGTAATGGCACTATAGGCAGGCAGAATAAATATTACTGGAAATTGACCATTAAAATTAGTATGCTATACAGTCAAATTTGCCAACCTCTTTCACACAAGACTGTAAAATGGGAATTTTCACTATGTAAAATACTGCGCAATGAAATGTATAAATGATTTATGAAGAACTAAAAAAATAAGATAAATAATAGAAATATAATAAAACAGAAGAAATCTTAATCTTTTGATGCAGTTTTATATTTTATGATATTAACCACCTGCAACCACCAAAAAATGTGAAAAATGAACAAATTTCTGATTCCTCTTTCCATTAAAAGAGCCGTTACTAATTGAAAATTATTTACAATTATCTACCATGTTTACTTTTTATTATTTTATTTTTATAAGTGAGCCAGTTTACTTATTACTTTGCTCATAAAAAAAAAATCAATTGCAGACATTAAAGGTTCATGAAAATCCAATCAAGATTATGTGGAAAAGTGCACTATTTCCATGTGGGCGCACTCACGATTTCAATTCAGCATGTTTCGCAAATCTTGTCAGTCATAATTACTAGATGTTTGTTAGTATTTCAATTTTGTGAATTTTTTTTTAGGAGGGCAGCAGATGCACTGTGACGATAGGTGGGTTGGGGAAAGTGGGAGGCTTGGTATGCCCCCTTTAAATCTGCTTCTGCAATAAAGTGCAAACATGGAGGGTTTTAAAGTTCTATAAGTATGTAAATCAAAGATTTAAAAAAATTACTATTGCTTACAACCTTCAAAGTTACCTAAAAAACAGCACCTGTTTAAAATATATGCAGTCATTTTTTCTTATTTGTAAATCTGTATAATCATGTAGATTTATTTAATATTGATCTAACAAATTCCTTAAGTTCTTTTTTGATTTTGAGTTGCAAATTCATGTTAAGTAATTTTCCAGATATTAAATGGAAGTTTGTTTGATGGGAAGTGGTACATGTTTGCAGTTCAGAATTCCAATTGATAGGTAGCTGTTTCGGGCTCATCTTTTCCAGTTTTCTCTCCGCTCCTTGCCTTTCTTATGCTTTCTACACAATAACCTAGGGCCTGTTTAGGCAAGTTTTTGTCAGTGTTAAACACCATTATTTACAGGTAAAACAAATTGCCATTGTCGCCTAATAATGGGTCACAATCCCAGACCACCCATGGATTTAACATCGAAACAGCCTGCATAAAAGCCAACCCTAGTATTTATCGGTAAAACTTCTCAGTGGTCAAACATTTTACAACTTATCCTTATAATCGCTTTTTCTTTCTTTTACTTGATTCCAACATGGTTAAACACGAGTAAGGAGTATTTTTGTTAGTTTATGGAGAGTAGCGAACAGCTTTTTTCCTGATTCAAATTTACTTTCAACGTCCCAAAACCATTTGAGGCAAAGCATGGCAAAACCACCAAGTTGTCGCACAGGAAGTTATTGAGAAAAAAGCAAATAAACAACATGAAATATAAACAAATACAAAGGAATTTTTTGTCTATTTTGTTCCATAACTTTGATAATTTACCACTCATTTTAAAGCTTGAATCAAGTGTATTATGGTTTCAATGTTAACTCCATTTTTCAATTTTGCGACAACTAGGTGGGTTTGCCATGACATACCTCATTTTGAAGCATGGATACTTACAAATATGTGGAAATCATTAGAACTCATACTAGGTCTTTTAGGTTGATCCAGTAAAATTGCAGTAATCAGTCTGTATTCTTGTTATTTGGTATAAATTTACCATTGTATACAATGGAGTAGGCTCTCCAGAAAAGTATTTTGTCAATAGTACATGGTTCAAGATTCAAGATTACTTTTATTTGTCCAATAAAATAATGGAATCATTTCTTTCCTTTGGCAATACATTTGATAGGACAAAAAACATATAAAAAATAAATAGTATATTTCACAACAATACAATAAAAATCACGATAAAAATCTAAAATTTGTAAACAAAGTTCTCGGATTCGTGGAGCAGTTTGGGTAAACAAATAAAATGATAGGAACATCATCTATATCATTAATCGTTTACTATTCGTCCGTTGATTTTAAATCAGAGTTTTGCATGGACGGACATACTACCTGTGGATAAAATGTCAGTTTTACCCAGATTCTCACCTGAATGAGCTCCATTCGGATGAGACTGGTACATTTTAGCTTATCTACTGTACGATGTCCCTGAAAATTCTAAAAGCTGGGGTGTATTTTATCCCTGGCCACATCCATAATCTTGAAACTGATATATAATTCCAAATCCCCCTCCTATATAGCCTTTCAAATGCTTAAAGGGTAATTCTGGGAATAAATGTCTATGAATAAATCTATAAAACAAGTAGTTGCGATCTAACAGATGAAATTTCACAACAAGGACAAGGAAATAATGCCGAAAAACATGTTGCAAAGTTAGTCCCAACTCAAAAGTGGGTCTACTACTCAAATTACACAGTTTTAAAAAATAGAAAAATTTGAGATTTTGAAAATGTTGTACTTGAAAACCAAAATCATTTTACAAATATAACTCACCTCCCTGGAAAGATCAACCAAATTCACATTAGAAGACGTAATTTTTAATGTGATGTTTGATATAACACTTTCAAATCTTTCTATTCTTTAGCATTGTGTAATATGAGTAGTAGGACCCACTTTTTGATTTAATGCCTACTTTGGTGAGTGATATCCTTCATTATCTTGTTGTCCAAATGTTGCGATATTTTGTCAGATAGGTCAGAAATAAATGTTCTATATAGATGTACCTTTAAATTTAGAAATTTTAATCCTGGAGTTCCCCTTTAACTACAGTACACAATACTGGAGTTGAGTAATGCTGTATGCATATTTGAGCCATTTGTTTTACACTGTTCCCTTGGGTCATTCCATGAATTGTATATACCTCAATCTCCAATTACTATGGATTTTCCCTGGTGTTTTCATTTAAATAAGTTTCTGCTATATTTCAGCACTTGATTTATATATGGTTTTATATTGTATGGCAATGATTGATTTGGGGCTGGTGAGAGGTACTAAATTTATAATGTTGTAAAAATAAACTAAATAAATTAAACAAATATTGAGATGTAATGGTATGACACGCCAAAATAAGTGATAAATTGTCATCATAATATTTTTATTTAAAATTATTATTTTATAATTTATATAGTCAACCATCAATATTATTATTTTTAATAGTCATAGTAGTGATTGAAATATCATAACATTCTTGTATTTGAAAGGTTGGGAAAACGTACTTGGTTTGCTTATGGTATATGGTGTCACCACAAAGAATTCTAGTACAAAAATTATAAATTAATGTGCAAAACCAAATGGGGCATAAAGTCGAAAAGGCTAGTTTTCCAAGAATTTAAAAATGGTCAATTTTTCAAATATACACAGTTCATACATTTTTAAATGTTAAAACTTTCAAACTATGTTAACAATTTTAACATTTGTAACTATCAGCTGTTTGTAAACTCATGTTACAAGCTATTGTGATATCTGTGTAACAGTCGCACATACACTATAACCTTGAAAGATGACTGCATTTATGAATAATAATAACAGCAACAAAAACAATACAAAACTAACAATAACAACAAAACTAAGACTAACAACAACACTTATAACAGCATGTTGATGATAATAATTAGGACTTACAATGACAAAGCTGATCACTTGTGCACAAATAGAACATTTTTGGGAAGTATATGGACACAGGGTATTCCTGTTCCTGGTTTATTTTAACACTGCTTTCAAAGGATGTGCATACACTATCCAATTAAATTCAACCTAATTGTACTGTTAGGGTTCACAATACAATTTATTTATGGATTGTCTATACAGCAGGAAGCTTATCTGTCTGTTGAATACAGTAGAGATAAAATGCATGAACATCATATACTTGTTTTTAAAATGTTTGACCCTCTTATCACCCGAACCTCTCATACACAGCTACATCAGCGGACATTTGTCCTGGACCCGAGGATATCTGCAAAGGGAAGTTACACTTAAAACATTAAAAGCATAAACCTGAAACCCATAAAGTCAGAAATACAAAAACTGACTGACAACTCCTTCATTTCAAAATGTATGATGGAATATTAGATGGATTTATACTTAAAACTAATTACAACAAGATGACCGGTCTGTTCCCCCAGAGAATATAAGTTCCAAAATAGCTGAGGGAGAAATGACCTTGCCCTAGTCCTGACCATTCATGTTGTTTTATTAATTGTCAAAAACAATCAATTGGTAAACGTTTTACTTGTAAAGCATACACATGAACCAACCTGTAGTACGTTTGATGGGTAAACAAAACAGCAATTGATGAATATACGAATGTTTATTGATTATTTGTGGTCTTTGATGACTTTTTATTTGGATCTGGAGCTCAAAAGCCTGCAGAAATGTATGTAGCCATAGCCTGCTCGGCAACTGTCCATTGTAATGAAGTGTGTTTTGTTGGATGTTCATTTAATAAGCCTAGAAGTCAGTGCCAAGCACCTACAGATAGTGGCTTTTGAAGTGCAAAATAAAAAAAAACTAAACATCACAGTATAAATTCAATAATTTTAAATAAAGAATTCACTTAAAAAAATCCCGAAGAAAAGTGACATATATGCCTCGTAAAATACCATCAACAATATTTAACCTTATAAAATATTACTGTATAAACAAAATCTCATATTGTAGTGGCGCTGTAATTGACTTGGTGGATTTGTATTAACAATTAATTGATGTAAAGCTAATTCTTATTTTTTTTTGTTATGGATACAAAATTTTCTTGACGATTAGAGGGTCGAAATACAAGATACTAGTGCGCCGTCTTCAGCACCTGTCACATCTCACCGGATTGCACAATCGGACAGGGTACGGACGAAAAACCACTCATCCGGTCATTTACGTTGGCAAAAGTCATCATGGTTTCATCTTGGGAGTTGCAAAGTAACGGACGTTGAATGGTTAAAACGAAAAACAAACGTACAGGAAACGAAACAGAAATGGATGAACAACGTACTGACTAACGAACATCAACGGATGCGAACGAAAAGACAACAGACATTTAACGGATAAAGAGCGTACAAAACTTAGGAATACCTGAGAACTAACGGACAAACCGGACTAGTACCGACCGAGCAACGGAAAAAAAAACGATTAATAAACGGATACAACGTATCGCTACAAGGGCGTATCCAGGATTTGGACTAGGGTGGGGTACCCCACCCCGAAGGCAAAAAACAAATATTTCTCCTATTTTATAGCTATTTTTTATGGGATCGTTGCCTGTATAATTTATTTCCTCTGAAGGAAGTTGCTAATTATCCTCTGACGGGTAATTGAGGCCACAATCTTCATATTTATTTTCTAATTTTACTATTTCTAACTCTGAGTTCCGGATATTGAGCCTGCAGAGTTCCAAAATCAGTCTTCAAGCTCTCAGCGGGTGAACATCAAAAAATTCGCATGCCAAAGGAAAAAGGGAGAGGACAAAATGAAGAAATATCCTCGCCAGCTCCTACTACCCAAGATACCACTACAAGATACAATGAAGCTGTATCTTCGGTCTTTGTCCGTTCTTGATGCATTTCTTTGCCTGTGTTTTTTCGTTTCTTCAGTTAAACTTGCGTTACCTATCCGTTTATTGTCAGTTCTATTTCCTAACGCTTTCGGTACTTATGCGTAACTGTCCGTCGAACATTCGGTATAGGTACTGTACATCTACGTTTTGTCTGTTTTGTTGTCCGATAATAATCCGGTGAGTAATAACAATCACCGGAGACGAACGGAGGCTAACGGAGAAGTTCAGTATGAGAAACTGATAAAACGAAAGCTTAACAGATTAGTAACGAATACGTAACAACGATTTTTCTGATCGACATCCGGTCTAAGTTTTGTGCATGTTCAAAATATTTCACCGTTCATACCAGACGTTGCCGGTCATGCAACGGAGTCGACGGAGGAAAACAGGAAACTAAGCGGATACTAAACGGAAACTAACGTACATCAACGGACTGCCATTTCTGCTCTCCGTTTTCTCTCCGTTTGTGCAATCCGGTGAGGTGTGACAGGGCCTTTACAGATGATGTTAATCCATTGGTCCCAAGTACAATATAGCTCATGTTCACATTAAAGAATGCAATGCACTCTTAAATAAAGAGTAGGGGATTGTCCCCTGACATACTAGCCAATCACCACCAGAAGAATCCCACTGGAAATAAGTCCACTTTGGACATGCATTTATCTTTGGGTTTCTACAACACCGAATAAACCAAATCAAATCAAATTTATGCAAAACAAATGTCTTAAATCTTTAACTTGTCATGGTTCATAAAAATGCCAGCTAACCCTCTAAAATAGGATTTGCCATTTTCAATTTGTTGCTGATTAGTGATGACAACTCATACTTCCTACATTTGCTACTGTCTACTTGTAAAGTTCTATATTTTTTATTACCAAGTTCAGCTGTTATGTTTTAGATCATTTAATATTAGGATTCTAAACCATCTGCAAGAAAATGTTGTCATCTCTGGGGTAGACTGTCAAGACATCCTGCATCTCATAACAAACTGCCAGAATTATGTCTTCAAAAGGCTCCATTTTACATAATGGAAATTGCTATTGATCCGGTATAGTTAATATTTCTAGTATGTGTGGAAGGATGAATTGATAAGTACAGTTAACTTTGCAGCTTTCAAAAAAATGCTTTAATCTGATGAATAACTATTACAAAATCTTTGGATCCTCTCATTACACGGCAAGCTGCCAAAATAATGAAGTAGGCCTTAGAAAGTACAATTCTTTGCTCTAAAGTTTTTTAAAAAAAAAATATATAATTCCTTTAATAAAATGCACTTCATAACAGTATAGGATAAAGTCAACTATGTTCATAAAATATGTTCATTTTACTTGAGTAAACGTTAATATTTAAAAAAGATTTTTTTTTTTCGGTCGGCATCATCAACCCTAAAATTTCAAACAGGGAGATCAAAATTTATTTTTTTTTCATCTGAATGTAATAAGAACAAAATGGTTTAATGCTTAAGTTCCTTAAGTTTAATATTTAATAGAACAACAACATTTTAGCAATGTTTCTCATCATCTGTTTGACTCTTTCATCTTTACATTCTATCTTATATTCCTTTCCAGGGTTAGTACTAAAAAAACACTTTTTTATTTAAATAGTGATTGAAAGGCTTTCTAACATGTTTACAAATGTGTGGAATGACAAGTGGTTAATTAAGTCCAGTTATTTAATTACAATATAAGGACACGGCAGCTTAAATGTTCTGTTGGGATAACTGCCCAAGTATATTGTTTCCCTTGCTGGAGTTCAGTTTTAATACTTTTCAAAGGCTTTCTAACATGTGTGCGTAGAATGATGAATTGATTAAAGTTATTATTTAATTGCAATATTAAGAAAATGGCAGCTTTTTATCTGTTTGGGGAACTGCCATAGATCTTGCATCACTTCCTGCCAGAGTTTATTCCATAAAGGGACTAGGTTGTTGAAAATATTGCTCGGTTGAGGTAATTACCGATGTATTTTACATCTCATTGACAAGATGCCAAATTATGTTTGATATGAATTAGTATTGGTGGGGCTTAAATTAATATGTCTGGTATGGATTGCAAGCAATCATTGTTACACTTGAGAAAAATGTTATCAGGATCTTGGTAATAATGCAAAGCTGCTGTTGCGTTCTTGTGCTATTTTATGGTGTGAATCTTTTTTTTTTCTTTTTTGCTTGTCAAATTAAAAACTGGGGACTTGCCCACCTTAAACATGGGGCATATCATGGCAAAAACCACCAATTTGATGCAAAATTAAAAAGTAGAGTTAGAATTTAAGCCATAGTACACATGTAAGCTTTAAAATGAGGAGTCAGTTATCAAAATCGGACAAATATAACCAAAGTTTGGAACAAAATAGACAATAATGTCCTTCCTGTGTATTTCTTTATATTTTTGTTTTTTTTTTTTTTTTTGCTCAAGAACTTTCTGTGGGACAACTTGGTGGTTTTACCAAGCCTTGCCCTATTATAGAGCACAATATGGCAGTTAATGTAGTGTTTAGTGGCACTAATAGACAGCTTTTAATTTGTGACAGAACTATGTGTATTGAGGTGTCACCTCATGAGGTCTCACCACAAAATGAGTCGCATTGTTGGTAAGATCAATTTGAGATAATTATAAAAAGAGGTCCAAAGCCAATTTTGCAAGAAATTTAACTTTAATCAATTATGAGTACTATCATACTTGTATTTCATTATATACTTTTCATGTCAGTTTTAATGCAACAAAGCTTCCTTCATGCAGATTTTCTGAGATTTGTCTTTTAATTTTTTATTTTTAGATTGCTCTATGGGCGATTTTCTCAAAACTATGTTTCCTTACATAAACACTTCAAATGCTCATATCATTGGATCTACTTACCCAATGAATTCCATTTAAAGTGTAGATTAAAGCTTGTGCGAATAACTCAATTTTAAATTTTCCTATCATTTTGTGGTGAGACCTCACATGTAGGATGGCTGTCAAGTTATTTTTCATCCAGGCTACAACATCAGTGATGATGAAGGTTTAATATCATCTAACATCATTAACTCCCTTGCAGACAATATAGAGCTTGTTGCTATAATCTTTCCCTAATAAATACATTGGCAACATTTTCCTCAAACAATTAATACTACCCACATTAGGCCAAACGTATTGAGTTCCACTTCAAGTAAAGTAGTAATAAAGATGATTCTATCTAAGATCCATCCGACGTTATTTTGTTTTTTTATTTATGCATCACTGAAGCGCCACCAAATTGTTACTGGAGAACTTGATAATTTAATACGGATTAACAATCATGTGCAATTCCCATGTTGTATGCACTTGTTAACTAACCAGCCATGGACTCAACATTTAAACATACTAAATTGCATGTGATATGCTGGAAATTAGCAACATATTGATTCTATTAAGTTCACATGATCAAATTTTTAGAAGTCAACCCATACTTGATACATAATAATATATCAAATATAAAATATAAAATTTGATTTACATCTTTACATTTTAAAGCGATTGTATGCTTTATCAATCATTATTTGAATCCTCTTTAAAATTAACAGAAAATCATAATCATGGTAACAACGAGTTTATCATATCATGGTAGTGCACAGAAAAAAAAGGAAAAAGGAAAAAAAATGGAAAAAGAAAAGAAAAAAAAATTATGAGCTCTTGATTTTTTTTAATGCATGTTATTATTGTTGTGTGTCACTCGTAAGCCAGTATTGACTGGTCTTACCTTTCTGTAAGAGTGTGACAGAAATAAAGAATAAACTAAACTACATCAAATTAAATCAAGCCATTAAATTGTTAAATTTGCTGGCAATTTTTTTTAATCTTCTGGGATAACTTATCAATCATTAATTGAATCTTCCTCAAAATTGGAGGAAATAAATATGGATTCATATTCAAACAGTGACTGTGGTGTTGAGATACATAATTGTATATATTCAAGTTTATTGTCATCAAATTTGATTAATTTGTACATCTGAATGATACTTGTTATGCTATGTGTAATTCATCAGTCAGTGAGTGGATGAATCTTCACATTAAAATAGAGGCATTCAGTCTATGAATCCGTATTCTTTATATATCGTATCCCCTGGGTATGGAATCTCTGTTTAACGGTACTCATTAGGGGCATCCCATGGGTATTAACTAAAGTTATGATGCCCCTTGTTGTTATTCCCCTGGTTAAATTATAAAGTTTGGATAATCTCTTGGAAGATGTATTGTGACTCGAGAATGACCAAAAAATCATCACCATTAATTTTGAAATTAATTAAATTGAGGAAACATCAAATTAAGGAACTTGAGAATAGAAATTGTTGTAAAGTTAGGGGTAAATATTTTTAAAATATCCTCATTTATAGTGCCATGGTGATAATGTATGTATTTCTTTAAAATGAGCAAGTTCTTTTAAAAATCAATTTTTTGTCATTTTTCGGGTGACAATACATCTTTAAAGGCGTTCGTTTGATGCTATTGTTTCCAAATAAGGCACTAGCCAACTGCACTTTGTTCAATATACTCCCTTTGAAAAAAATAACTCTGTTAACATGGTAGATAATGGTAGTGACAAGGTAGATAATGGTAGTTAACAGGGTTAACACTATAAAAAATAACCATATCAAGGGATACTACCAAGAATATGGTCAACAATGCTCTACAAGTATACATAGAAAAATACAGCTATTATTTAGAATAAACCTTAGGGCACTAATAACATCAACAGACAGGGAAATTATATACTACCTTACTACTTAGTTCTCTGTGTTGCTAGGTAGATCTCCCTAGTAATTTAACATGGTAGATCTACCTAGTCAGAGGGTGTTATTTTTTTCAAAGGGTACTGCTGCATGCAAATACTGAGTACTATAGAGACAATTCAGAGTTGATGTCATCCACAGAAACACAAATTGTTACAAGAAATTCATTGAGACTACCAGGAGATTAAAATTATATGTGATGCAACGTACCTCAGGAATGTACTTCATTAATTTTTCACCTTGCGTCCCTTGGCAAAGGGACATAGTACAAAAATACCTTTTATTTTTGTCCCATAGTCCAAAAATGTAAAATTTTAAACACCAGATCGAATAGAGAATTGTTTAATGTCAGACAACCATTTGATTGAGACTTTTTCTTGACCATAAAGGATTATTTGTAGTTGGTCGTAATGGCAAAATTTAAATTTATTCTCCATTTGCACCATATGTACCGATATCGATAACATTTAATACAGTTATTGGCTCCTCTGAGTAGGCTAAAATAATTATAGGTTGATGAGGCTAATTTTGCATTGGTCTAGACTTGGATTAGGTGGAACTCTCAACTGATGCTGAAATACTCCATAATATAGTTTATAGTGTTTCAACAAAATACTTGTTTTTGCTTGGGCAGCTGAATTATAAAAATAATAATTTAATAGTAATTTTGACATTTAAAACGCGCCTGTTAAAGTCACTACCATAACTTGCCACCGGCACTGTGGACATGATGTTCATGCATTTAATGGCATACTCCTCCCCTCAGGGTGACATCATGTCCTGCTGCCCGATACATGCGCTACATTCTGCTGTCCACGGCAGGGAATGTGTGGACCAGTACACCGGGGTAACCCCCTCTCTTTTAAGTGCATTTATGCTATTTATGCCATAGCCATTGTATGTACTGAGCCTACGGTTTATAGTCCTTATCAGAGGAGTCTTGGCGGATCTAGGATTTTAGGTGAGGGGGTGAAAATGGTCCTTTATCAATAGGAAAATAGCCTTTTTCAATAATACATCTGTAAAATAGAGTAAAATAATCTATATTTTGTGTCAATTAAAATCACCCCCTCTAGATCCGCCACTGCTGCTCCACCAACGGAACCATGTTCGCTTTAACTGCTCGGCCATATGACTTGCACAAGTAGGAAAATAGAGTGATTGTGATACAAAAAAACACTAACTGATCTGTAGTTTGACCTATACTTCAAAGTGTAAATTTTATTTTGCTGTATGGATGTTCTTTTTAAGCTATAATCGCACTGGACTTTTTCGATAAAATTAACCGAAACACTGGCTAGTTTATCTATAATTAGTCCAGTGCGAACAGCGCAGAAAGGTTACCTAACCATGCCGCATAGTCAGTTTAACCAGGTCTGATCTGCTCAGGAAAACTTACCAGGTTAGTTTTACCAAGCAGGAAAGTCCAATGCGAACAGCGTGAATTGGGTAAACTTGAAGTTATATTATAGAATGGCCTTCAGTGGTCAATTGGGTACTCTTTTTGTGACAAAAAAAAGTAATCATTTTAAATGACCAATTTTGTCTTGTTAAAAATATCCCTTTTTAAATCCAGTGCAATTCCGGCTTTAGATAAATCACAATAAACTTTATCGTCAATGTACATAGTGTGAGAGAGGACAGTTTCAAAATCTACAGTTTAGTGGTAGAGTGAGAGAAAAAAAGACTGATCCAAACTGTGACAATAAATTAAAGAAACAACACTGGAGGTCAAATATACAGTACCAAGGCAATCAAACAGAAATTGTACTTGATTTCCTTAACAACAGAGGCAATAATGTTCATTTTAAGAACGGTTTATAAGTCGCACTGTTGCTAAATTCACTGCATGTATCTTCAATAGTCGCATTGTGATGGCAACGTGTGTTAAAAGTTTAGTGTGTTATTGCATTTCCAAGCATTATTTTCCATGTCGAGCTTCTTGTATCAGTTTCGGGAATTTATTTGCTAAAAGTTATGCATAATAAAAATTCAAAAAAGGAATGGAGTCACTTATGGGAACCTGCGCGCTAAAAAGAATATTTTATTCGCTATTACTACAACAACACTCATTTGGTACACTTTGGTACATCATTGTCAAAAATGCCATATAATTTTAAACAAAAATGAAAATTTGTAAAAAAAAATCTTACTTTAAATTCAATATATTTTTTATTTAATGGGTTAATTTTTACAAAAAAAAAAAATTAAATTTTATTGTGGTCAGTGGTTTTAAATATTTGTACCTTTAAAACATCAAGAAGTAATACACCTTGGAAATTATCAAATATAATCAAAATTTATCTGTCACCAGCAAATGTATGGTGTTGGTTGTATAATTTTTAGTGTCTGGAGCAAAATTTGTCGGTACAAGAGTTACGGATCAAACAGCTGTACGCAATGCGCTATTTTCCACGGAAGAGTTGTGCATCCTTTCTGTTGAATTGCCATGAGTGTACAACAGGGCCATATCCAGGATTTGAAATAAGGGTCTTAACGAACTGTAAAAGTGAACTTTTTGAGTATGAATCATTGGGATCGAATTTTGAACTTTTAAAAATTGTGCTTCATGGTAGCAAAAATCATGAATGTGAGAAAGGGGCTTTATAGTTGTGAGGAGAATGTTTCACCTCACATCTGTGAGCCACACATTATTTTTCTACCTATAGATTAGTACCTTTTAAAATCTTATATTTTGAGCCCAAGAGATACAAATGCAACAGATTTATAGTTTTCATTTACAGAAGCATTCATGTCCATCATGTTGTTATCATTGATAATGTTTTGTGAGAATTTCAGTACTGATCAAGTTTCCAAAAACAACCTAACATTGCTATCTGAAGAATGTGTGCTTATCTTGAAATGTGACAGATAATATTGCAGTACATATTGCAATAGTGTTGTTGATATAATTGTGCTTTCTCAGGGAAATGTATTGGGAGGTCAGTTACTAGGGTACCATCATTGCAGTTTCTTTTAAGGGGGTCCTCAAATAACTATCAAGCAGTGGCAGCGCCAGGAATCTGAAAGCAGGGCAATGCCCCCGACAGGGAGGGCAACCCCCGATGGCCCCCGACAAATAGGCCAAGTTTGAGGTGGGCGTATTCCCGGTTTTCAATTTGACAAGCAGAGAAAAAAAAAACACAAAAATGTTATTTGCCGTATTTAGCGTGCCTTTTTAGACCGTTTTTTTTATTTTGGCCCCCGACGAAATCTTAAATTCCTCCCCGATGGTGGAGGGGGCAAAGGTCCCCCACGGGGGCTGTAGCCAAACTAGCGCCCCCACCACTGTAGCGCCACCACTGCTGTCAAGTAAAAAGAATACCTGGATACCTACCTGGTCTGCCTGTATACCTCAAACCAATCTATCACAGGTTTCAAGTTTAACCTAAATACAGTAACCTTGTGTGTTTGATGAATGTAGACATATGTATCAAAATATTTTTGTGTGATTGTGAATGCAAAACATTCATTTTTAGTAATTTATGGAATGCAAGTTGCTACTGTAATGTTAGAATTATTACAAATAACTGTGACTTTTAACTATAGCATTTGACCATTATATTTCCTACATTATCTAGACCTAGTTTACCAAGCAATTGCAATTGCTTGGCTACGAACTTTGACATTATAGTTTATTAGTTTTGTACTATAAATTAACAGTATCCTAATTTAATTAATCAGAAC
>JAOTQE010077606.1:0-16088 GCA_025631205.1 Nesometra sesokonis
AAAACCCCGACGAAACCTTAATTTTCTCCCTGACGGGGGGGTGGGGGGGGGCAAAGGTCCCCCGGAGGGGGGCTGTGGCCCTGCCTAGCCCCCCCCCCGTAGCGCCGCCACTGTGTACATGTCCTGTGTCGTAAGTGATCACTGCCTGTGTTATATCCTGTTTTGTTTGTATTGCCTTTGATTTAGGCTGGCCCAACACCAGGTTATCTCTATAATCTTCTCTGGCACTTTTTGCCTTTAAATTAATTTTATAGTTATTATCATGATATATTATTATTTCATTTATTATTTTCATTTTTTAATACAATGAACATAAGAAGTAAATAAATGTGAATTGAATTGGGTTTATGTGTGGTTGACAAAATGTGCCTAGAGGAATAGAATAAAAAAATTAGAAGGGATTGCTGCTACCTATCTATGACAACAGTGGTGGTATAATATTGGATGTCAATGGCCCTATAACCAAATATATGAATTATAATTTTGTTTTTTGGCAATTTATATGTTATGCATTATAAAAATGTTTTTTAAAATGCATCAGAGAGAGTACTAGATGTAATTTTTGTTGCACAACTTTGAAGTGAAATGTACCGAACTGAGTACAGTTTATTTTATTTTATTTTTATTTTTTATTTTATTTTATTACCAAAACAACAGCAGACACAAATCCGCCACTTACAGTATGGTTAACATAAAAATGTACAAAGACAAAAAGTACAAACAAGTAGATAATCTGAACTAAACATCAAGAATACTACGACGAAAAGTTAATAAATTAGAATTAAATATATCAATATCAGGATGAGCGTTAACAAAATTATTATAAAATAAACTTAACCTAGAAATAAATCCATTTTTTAAGATTTTCACCCTGTCAAACGAAACATGAAAGATATTTCTATTTCTTAATGTACGAACAGGAACACGAAGGCCAAAGTTAGAAATTAAATCGCAATCGAAAAAGGAATGCATACATTTAGAATACTTGCGAAAAAAATCGCAATCTCAGAACCTCAGAAATTAAATCTGAGTTTTTCTCAGGTGGAATTCGAACCCATGGCTCCAGGTAACTAGTCTGGCACCCATACTACTATACCACTGAGTTTGGACTTTGTAACTAGGAATTCAAGCCAAAGAAGCAGAAGTTACTGTAATGTTTATAAATAGTAATTTGCTTCCCAATTGGCTTAGAAACCAAAAAGTACTGGGTGTGGAAAGCAGGATTTCTTGCCTCGAACAAGACACCCATTCATAGAATCCTATATGAAGAGAGACTATCTAATGTGGCTGCAGAGGTCGCATAGACCAGTCTAACTTCGGCTTGAAATGTTATAGAAGATTTGGAAATATTATTTAAAGAAGACTTTGACTGTACACATTAAATATTTTTGTACATAAGGATGTATATGCAGTAAATGTGTTTGTTAAATTTGTATGATTAAGACTAGGTTTAAAGGTGTTATTCAAAAAAATAATATAAGTTAATAAAAAGGAAGGCTAAATGTCCAATGCTTTTAGTACATTTTGCTTCAGGAAGAATATTAGATAAATGTTTTGCCCAAATCTGCAGGTTATGCAGAAGGTTAAAAGTGATAGAATATCGAGAGGTGAAGATCTAGAAGGCTTTAGTGATGAAAAACATGATTCTGACAGCGACACCCCAAAAACAAGTACAAGAGGGAGGGGACGAGGATCCAGGGGAGGTAGAGGATCACGTGGAGGAAGAGGTGCTAAAGCTGCACGAGGGTCAACGTCAACCCGTGGGTCCTCTAGGGGAAGAGGAAAGAAAAGTGTTGTATCATCAGGTGGATCAATTCGTGATGGTATGTTCACAAATTTTAATTCAAATTTCACTTCAATTTTCAAAGAGGAAATGTTCTTTTCCCAATATTCGAAAAATTATAGCGTCCCCGTGAGTTAATCATTAGGAAAGTATTGATTTTATCCCATATTTCTGCGGCTGCTGTTGCGGCAGTTATGGTAAATTTTAGAAAAGTTTGTTTAAGGTTGTTACCACAATAAGTGACAGTCTGTAAGACTGATTGGTTTTACTTTGCAGACTGAAAGATTGTAACAAGAAGATGGACCCAATTCATTTTGCGTTTTTTTTTTTTTGTACTCTGTTAACACTATTAAGTCTTCATTATGGCATTTTCTGAAAAGACATTTTAGGATGAAGCCCTTTAAATGTTTATTCATTAGTTTAATGCTAGTGATAGACCATATGATTAAATAATGACAGTAAATATGTACTTTAGTAATTGATGCATATAAGTTGGTGTTTTAGACATAAAACTAAATAATCAGGTCACAAGCATATAGTAGAATTTTAAACAATAAAACTATTTAATTTTTGGGCTCAAATAGTTTCGGTAATTGTAATTACTTTCTACTCAATCGTTTGAACTCACAGTGGAGAGGCTGTGCTTTTACTGAGTAAAATAAAAGAAGAATTAATAGTTTAATTTTTGTGTTCTATTGTAACTATAAAGTGATACTTTGCATTATATCTAGTTGGCATGAAATATTAATAGTTTCCTTCTTTTTTAACAGTTTTTAGTGCAATGGAATCTAAAGCTAAAGGTGGAATTCAGTTTGAGGTATGTTATAAGAATTTAAATCTACAGTATTATAAAGATATAACTATTGAAATGACTACAAAACAAAGGTGAACATGAAATTGAGTTTGATTGAAGCTTAACTTACATATACCTATGCTTAATTCATGTAAGACTTATAATATAATAATAATTTGCATTTATAAAGCACTCTTAAACTGCTGTCTCACAGCACTATGAGACCAACAATCTGTTCGAACAAGTGAGTTTTTAGAAGACACTTAAATTGCACAAAGGACTGATGGATATGAAATGGAAGCAGATGCCAGATCAATGGTGCCTGTGCAAAGAAACCCTTTGTATCTGATTTAAAATGAGTCTTTAGAATGGATAGCATAAGAAAGTCGATTTTGGAATGAAGTCCTGGACGTAACGGAACATTAAGTGAGATAATATTCTGTAGATAAGTAGGAGCAGTGCCATGAATACATTATATATGAAGGTTGAAATTTGGTAAATGATGCATTGTTGTACTTAAAGCGAGTGAAGTTGTGTAAAGAGAGGAGAGACATGGTCATATTACTGTATAATATAAAAATAATACATTAATCAGTGGATAATTTTGGTTTTTTTTCTAGGACTCTGATTCAGAAACGGAAACAAGGTCATCTGCAAAGAGAGGAGGGTAAATATTTTTTTAATTAGCTCATTGTTATATTCATTACACCTCATTGTGTTATTTTAATCATTTTTAATATTTAATTTTATAATTTAAGACAAAGTGTAGAAGTAAAATGAGAATGCTTGCATAGAAAAAAAAACATAATAATACAAATATTAAGTGAAAACTGAACTAATTGAAAGTATAATTAAGTTTCATAACTGTGAATAATATGAGTTTTTCAATTTTACTCAGTATGTTTTCTGATTGCTTCAGAGCTTTCCAGGATTGACTGGCATATCAAGATTGCCCTGAAGTTTCCAGGATTGCCCTGGAATTTCCAGAATTGCCCTGGAGTTTTCAGGATTGCCCTGAAATATCAGGATTACCTGGCATGTCATGCTTGCCCTGGAATTTCCAGAATTTCCCCGGATTCTCAGAATTACCCTGCAGTCTCTGGAATTTTCTGGATTGCCATGGAGTTTTTAAGATATCCCTGGAGTTTCCAGGATTGCTCTGTAGTCTCTGGATTGCTCAGGAGTCTCTAGGATTGTCTGGCTATATCAGGATTGCACAGGAGTCTCCAGGATTGCCCAGGAGTCTCAGGATTGCCCACAAGTTTCCAGAATTATCCTGAAGTTTCCAGGATCCACCGGGAGTCTTCAGGAATCGTACTGGAATCTCCAGGATTTCTAGTCATTTCTAGTACTGGAATTTGGATTTCACCCTGATTTATCTTATTTTTTAACAAACTAGGGAATGAGGGAAACTTTCTTATTCTTATGCAGAAAATAGGATATAAATTAAAGTTTATTCAGTGAACATTAGGGTACTGCAGGTTTCAAACCTATCCAAATCTCTATCTTTGTTTTATAATAAAGGTGTAAAGGTTATTATAATTGTAAACCTGTACTAAATTTTGAGATATTACGGAGTTTATGAAGAAGAACGAAAACACTGTGGTCAATGGCATTTAGGCTAAGCCATGCCCATTTTCACACTGCACATGTTTCATACTCCATACTGTTTTTAGAAGAATGGCAAAACTGACTATTTCCAGTCTACTCATAAACATCTACAAATTATGTATTATTTTTAAATAACTATTAAATTGTAATTTAGAAATTGGCATTTTCGAAACATATATTATTTTAACATTTTATAAGCTTTTTAAAACTACAATGAGGCTTTCAAATAATATATTTTAGTCAGGAGTAAAATGTAGAGCTAGTCGTCTACGATGCGCCAGCAGTTTTTATGTTTTTCAAGCTCCATCAAGCACATAACCCTGTCTTCTACCTTCCTGTCCTGCTGCGTAAACTCCATATTCAATCATGATTTTGGCCTCCATAAAATCAACAGGAACTTGATTTCTACAGCATGTGGTTCATGTTACTCTTTCTTTTCATTTATTTTTTTTCACTTCTATTATATTCTTTGTAAATTTCTTTTGAAAAAGGAAGCGATAAAGTACTGTCTGTATCTGATTCTTGGCAACTGCCACATTATAAATGATATGTTATAGATGTATTTTTTATATTTTTTTGCAGAGCAAGTAAAAAGAACGAGATTTTATATGTAACTGATTCAGAGGTAATTTAAATATGTATTTATTCATCACAAAACCAAAAATAGATGAAAAAGATAGTAATTGCAAACTGAGATTTTAAAACATTGTATGTACATGTGCCCCATGTTACAATTATTGCATGACACATTCAGTTAAGTAAAATGAAAACATGTATCTAGTGTACATTCAGGGTTTGGCATTTTTGTGTTGGAATGATTAACTTCAGTCAAACCTTCTTGAGTCAACTTTGCCAAAGTCAATTATTTTCTAAATCAAATATATTTGATGTGTTGTGTTTTTCTTTAATTAGAAATATTTAAGAAATCAGGAACTTTAAAAACTCATTGTTTTCATTACATTAATTGTGAAAATTACCTCTCAGATACCCAGGAAATGCATCTTGTTTGAAAACTAGCCTGGGGAGGGCCCTAGATCAATCAGCACGATAATTGACACTGCCCCCCGCCACCCACCTGGTATCGGGTCGGGTTCCCCTCTATCTAACCCTTCTGGACCCTGGTAATAGTTACATTGCACCTGGTAAATTTGACTGTATGGTATATTACAAATTATTATTTTGTTCGGTAATAGTTAATTTTTCATGAAATTCATCTTGTGTGAGAATTTGGAAAAAAAAATTATTCTTCCCTTACATGAGAAAACAATGTATGTGCGAGATGTTTAAGATGGTTGCTGATGTATGAGACTCACACATTATGTTAAATTGTTGGTTTTTTATACTATTAACAATATTTTTATAGTATTATTTTGTAATCTATTGCAGGAGGAAGATTACTTTTCTATGCAAAGTGTGCCAAAGAAACGCAAGAGATGAAGAACTGATTCAGACCTAAAATCTTAGAAGGCTTGAAATAAAATCATTCCATCCAAAAAAGTTTATTTCAGAAAAAAAGCATACATATGGTGATTACATGTACACTGTGATTACAAATGTAGAACATTCTTTGCACACGCCCGTATTGGTCAGCAGGACATGACGTGACCCTTATGGGCGTAGAAAGTCAGCAATGTGTAACTTCTGATCCACAGCGCCTTGAGACTCTACTGTGTAAGGCGCTATATAAATCAAGTTACATTAGATGAAAAATGTAACCCTTTGAGGCCACATTAAGTGCAACCCTCCCACACCCTTACCACAAAACACAAATGTGCAGCATAGAAGTGTGTTGGAGTGAATGCCTATCAGTGGTGGTACTAGTTTCCCCTGGTAGTGAAGGGACAGGTATAGTTACAGAGCTCCAAAATCTCCAAAATTGTCCTGTACTCTTCAGGGATTTTTGGATCATCCTCCGGATTCCCGAAAATACCCAGTTTTCTCACAGAATTAGAATTTCACATTGTCCAGCGTTTTTATACTTATGTAATATTTTTTGTGAAAAAAAATAAGTGTATTTGTGGTAAAACAATATAAAAACCCTTTGTTTTCCAAATAAACAAGCTGTTGAAATTATGATTGATGGTACATGATGCAAGTATGATTGAAATTAGCAAGCCAAGTTATTTAAATAATATTGAGACGAGTTCAATGTTTTCTCACAGCAAATTCATGTTTTTCCCATCTCTCGAAAATAAGGAATTAAATACTACTTACTCAATGTAAGATTAGCCTGGCCCGAGGCCTTGTATCATAGCAAATTACGATTTGTCGAATGCTAGCTTATGAGCCCAACATTTTGGTGTTTATGATTGACAAGAAAAGGGGCTTTAAAAATTACATTTTATGATATATTGATACTACCATCAACATTGGATTTATGAAATAAGGGACAAGTTATAGTACTGAACAGGGTGGGTTGGGTTTGGTTCTAGGTTGAACTCATAGATTTTATTATTTATGGCTAGATAGTGAACTTAACACTGTAGAATTGCAGTCCCATGTAGGCGCCTCATAGGTTTATTTACGGCTACATAGTGAACTTAACACTGTAGAATTGCAGTCCCATATAGGCGCTTCATAGGTTTATTATTTACGGCTAAATAGTGAACTTAACACTGTAGAATTGCGCCTACTATTTATTTATTTATTCTTTCTTTATACTGTAGGCACTTTCAGTACTACAGTAGTGTACTGATTTTCAAAGTGGTACAGTTACATCACATAAAGAAAATTAAAATTAAAAATAAACTAACTAAATAACTTATACTAATATATAATAGGATTAGATTATAAACTTAAAGTATTTTTAAAAGAAACAACAGACAAATCATTAAAGTTAGTTGCTAGTTCATGGGGTAGGTTGACGGTCATAAGTTAAATAATAATACAGTAATAACTGCTGTATGATTGTATTTTTAACATTGTTTTGTCATACAAAATATTTACATATGTCAGATATATTTTATGTTGTCAATATCTTTATATTTGGATTAAATTTACTTCCATTTATTGATAAATTTGAAACTTTTATGAAATATTGGGGATGCAATTTCAATGTAGCAACTGCTTTAGAACATAACACGATTTGATTGGTTGGATTCTGGAATACTAGGCGCTTACATGGAATTGCACTTGTGGGCTACGTATTCTGTAGAAAGTCACCAACTAGCCGTTAAAATGATACATCTGTAGTTGAACTATAAATTTGTTTTATGAAATGGTGCTGCCATAATTCTCTGCCTATGACCCCATCTGTATTTGCTTACCTTAATTTTTGCTGGTTACTTTTAGAAAACATGTATAGAGTATAGATGACTTTAACCCTAATACAACCTCATTTTGTTATAGTTATACATGTACAATGTATACATATAATTTTATATAAATTTATATAAACAATATTAATGTTTTGTTCCTTAAAGAACAATTAATTGTATCAAATAAAGAATCTTATTGACAAGGAAAATAATGAAATGCCAGTCTGAAGTAATAGTAAAAATAAAACAAGTTTCAATGACAGTAAGATGCAGAAAATGGCATACATAGTATACAGCACATCAGGAAAGTAATATTGACTGCTAGATGGGTTATAAATTTATAGGCCCAGTTGCTATAAAAAACGCTATATATGATCTGAGGCACTTTCGCCGACAGATGCAGTATCAGTTTTCCTAGCACCGTGGGACTATAATTTCAATTATAACCTAATCTTAATCTTAGGTAATGTTGTGCACATTGTGCTGTCCACAGCATGGGAGGTATGAACAAGTTCACTGAGGTAATACCCCTCCCCTGGCAGCAGAAAGAGGGGATGTTGGGGGGGGGGGGGTGGAGATAGTCCCCTGAAATGTTAAGTCAACTACAAAATCAGACAGACAGATTTATTTTATTATTACCATCTAGGGTGCCCCAACACTTCCCATTAGAGGTATAAAGCAATACAAACAGCTTGTAAATATAGTAAACATGAATATTTTGGCCCTGAAAACCCCCTTCAGGGACGATGGTAGCATAAATTACGAAGCAATACCATTTTTTTTTTTGGCCCAAATTTTAATCAGGTTGGGCACCTTCCTTCCCAATACCTGGATCTATTCCCTGGGAATGGGGTAGCTCTGCAAAATTTATCTTGGTCCCACACTGATTCAACACCTTTCTGCAACCTCTCTCCCCCCCCCCCCCCAACTCGTCTCAAAAGATGTACTAGGTTATGTGTGGTGCACATGAGACGGTTTGTAGTCCTTATCCTGAGACCAAGTACCATCTATCCACATGATTTGATTGGCAATGAACAAGTTGAGTATGGCGTTCAATAGAAATTGCCTGCGGCCGATTACATTGGTTGTCACAGAGCTCATAAACCTGTCCATGTACCCCAGTCAGCCCAAGTTCAAAAGTACATGCCTTGACATAAATGAATGAATGTGGTTGGTTCTATATCAAGTTTATGAAATAAAATTTAACAAAAACAAATTCTTTAATTAGTTCATTGAATGTCATTTTATTTACAAAATCTTTTTCAAGGTACAGCGATAAATTAATTACACACAGTATAAATTAACCTAAAAGCAATTCTGTTAAAGGCACAGTCCTTTCATGGACTGTCTTCTAACACACACAAATGTTTGGCAGTTTTCATTCTAATTATAAGATTCACCTGTGTAATAATATAAAAACAATTCTTGTAAGCTTGAAAGCTCTGACAATGAAAACCTCATAGACCACTATCAATTGCTTATTACTACTGCAGAGCTCTCAAGTCTCCAGAATTGTCACCAGAGTCTCCACAAATTTTGGCTGATCTCCCAGGCTCCTGAAATTTGCTAATTTCCTCCTGGAATTTAGTTTTCTCTAGTTAAATTGGCCTTTTTTAAAAGCACTTTGACAATAAGCAGTCATGAAGTTCAGTAATGATTTGGTAAACAGTAATATTTAACAGTGACAAAATATATCAAAATGTAATGTTTCATAATAATCATGGTATTGAGATTAAAATAAGTACACGCATTTTAAAATAAGTACACGCATTTTAAAATAAGTACACGCATTTTAAAATAAGTACACGCATTTTAGGGGAAACATTTTAAATGGTGGTCAGATGGACCACAAAAAAAATCTCCAGGATTTCTGATTTTAAATTGGGACCCCTGCCTCTGCCAACGAAGTTGGGTGGAGGTTGTTTTCACCCCATTTTGTCTGTTTAAAAGGCACAGTTTTCATCAGAAACATGTGAAACTTGGCCACAATGTCACTTAAGACTTCAAACTTTGTAAGTGTATGAGAGTTCACACCATGCATGACTGTAAATGATCATATATTCTATGGTACAACTCTAGTGAACCCATAAAAAGACACAAAGTCGTTGGGGGAGGTTTACACTCTACGAGTGTGGTGTATACAGTAGTTATTTTTCTCTTGTTAACTCGTTTCTTGCTTTTATCAGAAAGTCAAATCAATCACATTAGATGGCTATTTCTAAAACAGCTATCATCAGAGCTATAAAGTTAATTGATTAATTAGGCTTCTTGAAGTTGTCATAAAGAGCTATATACCTGTACGGTATGTATCGGATCACACATTGTAAACTTAGTGTGAAATCATTTTTTATTGAAAATTTCTTTGGTTTATCTTTCACACAAAAAAATTATTAGAAATAATTACAGTATCAACACAATACAGGTATAATGAATGCAGTTACTGCAGTTTGCAAATAGGTCATGGCAAAACCACGCAGTTGAAAAAAGCAGATAAATTCAGGTCTATACGCTATGGGGTTTAGGGTCTAATACATGATTCCAATCTTGTTTATTTTGGCCTTTAATTTTTAACACCAGACAGCATTTATAAATAAAAATTTGTTGGGTGCTGGTCCCATGCCTATTGCCATCTCCTTTTCTGATTAAACTCTCATGATGGTCCGTTTTTTCAGGAAAAAGAACATATTGCATGAATAAACTATAGAAATTACAGTTGGAAACTTTTTGTACGTTAAGTTACCTGCCATAAGCGACCTTCCTGAATTATTCAGTTATTTTTCTCTATGACGAATACAAATGTCTTAAAATCATATTACTGAATTGATAAATACAGAATGTGGAATCTAGAAATAGAATACCGTGTCTAGAAATGTGAAAGGCCATTTGTGTGGAGAAGGTGTGTAACATGGACACAAGCATGTATATGTGATTTTACAAAGTTTGGCCCTCTATGGACAGAAATTCTCGAAAGCAGAAACCTTCTGTAAACAGACACTTTTCCAGGACCTGAGGGTGTCTGCTTATGAGAGGTTCAACTGTATAAATATATTGCAAATTTTACAAAACAAGTCGATCCGACAGTAAGACACGGAAAGCTGGGCACAGTAGCTGTAGCTGGTCAGTGTCACCAACTGTTCGTACACTGCACGCCATCACTTTTATAAGCCAATAAAACCGGGCTAGTATTCCTATTCTATAACCGCCTATACAAGGCGATTGAAGATTAGAGTACGGCTACTGATCCAACTATACAAGCAAGATCAGTGATTGAATGAATGTGTTCTCTATTGTGCTTGCTTTCATACAATTAACACCATCTGCTATGCAAATTTTAAATTTCTGCGACTATGCCTGAGTTGAAAGTTGCAGAGTGTAGTAGCCTGAGGGGTTATTCGCAATTTGCGAAACAAAATAATAAAATATTGTATACAGTTTTAATAAGGAAGTAAACATTTAAAAGTTTAGTTATAACAATATTTTAATACAATTTTAATGTTAATGTATTACCAGTTGATTAATTCATTGTTTCATATCTCGTAGATATTTAAAGTGACACCCATACAATGCTGGTTATCAGAAATTATATATGGAAAAAACAAAATGCAAATAGTCACAAACGTGTGTGACAAGACTGACAACCAGACAGACAAACATTTTTGAAAAGTTGTTTATAGAGATGCTTTCCGCATCTAAAAAATGTTATAGTACTTTTTTTTTTTTCCATTACTAGTTATAAATGTCTGATTTTGATCATTGACCCCCCATTTGAAAGCTTACAAGTGTGATGTGGTTTTAGAATCAATCATTTTTAATTTTACTACAACTTGGTGGTCTTGCCATGATACTCCCCAAATATCAACCTACATATTAACTGAGTATAATCAAATCTTCCTTCATCGCTGTATTTTACAGAAACAGAAACACAGTACTTTACACTTTAACATATTAATTTAATAATATTAATTGTGTCTAATGCTTTTGAGCAGTTATAATAAAAAGCATCAAGGTTACATAAATATTTTGACCCAATTTTTTCATCAAAAAATCCACTTCTTTTAAATAAATATAATATAATTTCTAAAGCTATTTTGGAAAGAGGTAATAAATGTACCAGGCCAGTTTACATATTTGCGTATTCAAATTTATATATCAAAAGTACAAAAAATATGTTCAATATTCAATTACTAAATTTATATTTATAAGTTTGGGAAGTACAAAAGTTTCTTTTAAACAAAATGGAACACATAATATAATTATTTAGGCCACTGCTTTTCCAAACTGTAAGCATTGTAAAAATATAGTTTTATTTATAATATATGTTAAACATCTTATACTTTTAAGTATTCTAATAACAATTCTACAATATGAATTCTTTTTCAATGATCTATAATTTTAATAGAGTGAAGATCTTCTCTACTATGCCATCATTTTTTAGCTGATGCTATTCTTTTCGTATCTGATTTCATTATTTTATTCACTATGTACTACTACTCTAGTAGCTAGATCAACTTTTGTATGCACTTTTAGAAGAATAATTTTTGAAGTCAAATTCTCTGGACCTGAAAGTGCATACAAAAGTTGATCTAGCTACTACTAGGGTATACCTGTATTTGCAGATAAGTTTATCAGACAACCTACACACACGTTCAATAATGTTCGCATATGCTGATTGTGGTGCTCTCTGTCGTACAGTGACATGAAATCGTAAACACTGTAATATCATTATTCTCAGTGCTACAATACAGTACCTACCAATGTAAATAAATAATAAATGCAAATAATTGTCACAGAGTGCTATTGGTTTTGTCAACACTTCTAATTAGCATCAATAGTATCTTTATCAAATTCATCATCATCATCATCATAATAATCATTAACAGCTCTCTGATTATCATATCACTGTTATAATTGTAATTCATAAAAAATGCTGTAAATTATTCTTAATTTACTTTAAATAAAAATAATAGGTACAAAACATTGATAAATGACATTAGTCCATACCCAGCCAAATAAAGTAACAAACAAAAGAATAGGAAGGTTTTGATTCGTAAATTTAGGCAATACAGTAGAACCTCGATTTCACATACTGTAAAGGAACAGAAGGGGTATATAAATCTGAAGGTTTGTAAGATAATAGAGTTTTTATGTTTTGTTCCTTATTTATTACCTAGTATTTTTTACTACTACAGTACTTTGTTTAGCAGATTATTAATATTGAATCTACATTGACATGTTTAATATGAATACACATTTTACAACACAGTTTCCTTTGAAAGTCAATGTTCAAAGCTTAAATATTACAAATTTAGCTGATTTTAGGCATACAATATGTAAAATTGAGGATTCATAAAATTAAGGTATGTAAAATCAAGGTTCGACTGTAATTTCCATTATTACCATCATTGGTATCTACTGTATATCAATAAAATCATCATTTATCGTCATCATGTCTATCATTATCCTATCACTTTTACAATCATTCCTAATTCAACATGGTAAATTATTCTTAATTTACTTAACTTTAACTAAAATAAATAACAAGTACAAAACATTGGTAAACAACATTGGTCCATACCCAGCCAAATACAGTAACAAGGGAACAGGGAGGTTTTAATTCATGATCATGGTAGACGATGAGGATAGTTAATGGTGGTTAAATCGCTGTCACATATGTGGCAGCGCTTAAGTCAAAAGATGAGGCGTACTGTAAGTCGAAAAATTGAAAAATGAGTTATTTTCAGGTTATCAAAAAAATGCATACTTTTCATTCTTTTTACTATCCTTGTCTACAATCTTGAATTAAAAGCTCCGTAATTAACTAATTTTATGTACTGTATTATCATTCTAAATTAATGTAAACATAATACTACTAAAAATATACTGTACTGTAAAGGAAAGGAACAGAAATCAGGAAATGTGATCAACAGAACTGCAACATACAAATAGATGGCATATGAACTTCAAGCACTTACTCTCTAGTATGTTAACAGTAAAGCAACCCACTCAATTTAGTGGAAAGATAAGTTTTTTGTTTATTCTTTCATCTTAGTTTGGTTTAAATTTATTCCGTACAAGTTAAAGTTTCACAAATAAAATAGGAAAACCAAAGAGTTTCTTACAATTTGATTGGTTACCGAAAACAACGAAACATTGAAATTAAAGGTCTATTGAAATTAAAGGTCACAAAATACAACATTTTATAAATTGCGGGAAAAATACCTTTTAAAGCACAGATTTTCCCCTCCCTATCAGGGGCATTGCCCTGCTGTCTGAAAAAGTCTGGTGCTACCACTGTGTTACAGTAGATTGCACTTGGATATATTTTATTTTCAGGATTTTTAAACCAAGTGAAAGAATAATCTTGAAACTTTGTCTTACAGTAAAACAAATATTACTATCGCTAAAAATGAATGGATACAAAATGGAATGTTTTTTTATGGAGATAACTTCATTCACAAATTTTTTATCTCAACATTTGGTCATCGTCTTACTTTGAACAAGGCCAACACAAATATAGTAATATACCTAGTTGTGAATTAAAACGTTTGAATAATTCCCTTGTTGTAGTCAATTCCTCAAAAAAAAAAAAACAAATTAAACCAGAAAAAGGAACTTCACACAAAGCCAGACAGTTCTTAAAGACCAAAGCCGTGCTTTCACAGGAATTTTAGATTATCTGTTACCATCCAATCAGACCAATTATAAAATGCAACTGCACAAACTCTACCTAATTGGACTTCATATTGTACTTCATATGATTTTTTGGTGATATTTGTCATGTACCATTGCGATGAATTCTTCAACAAGAGCAATATCAGCTTTCCAAAGTCAAAAGTAAAAAAAAATCGCATTTAGGTTATTTATTTTATGTGAGGTTTGAAGTGACTTATAGCAAACGATAAGGTTTCACCACAAAATAAGTCACATTGTAGGTGAGATCTAGTTGTGATAATCGACAAAATTTGAACAAATGTGAAGTCTCACTACAAAATGAGTTGCATCGTAGGTGAGATCAAATTGAGATTTAAAAAAATGTGAGGTCTAAAGTGACTCATAGCAAATGTGAGGTTTCACCACAAAATGAGTCACATCATAGGTGAGATCAAATTGAGATTTAAAAAAATGCGAGGTTTGAAGTGACTCACAGCAAATGTGAGGTCTCATCACAAAATGAGTTGCATCATAGGTGAGATCAAATTGAGATAATCACCAAAATGTGAGGTCCAAAGTGACTCAGATTGTCATAATGACGACAGTGAATATGTTACAGTATAGTATACCTCAGAATCACACAGAAGAAACTAACTTTCTTCTATGTACAACTTGTTGTCGTTTATATTCATTAAATTCTTCTTTAAGTCTTGCAAACCAGCGTTCCTCCTCTGTTGGCGACTCAACAACTAAATTATTATCAAAATGAACTCTGGGTTTCTCGTTAGTCCTTCGTGACCTTGAATCAAAACTTGTCTTTTGTGGAATGTCTGTGAAGCCATCGAAAGGATCACCAGAAATGGAGGGATATCCAGATATGCCATAGGAGTCAACAACCTGAAGAGGTTCCTCAATTGTGCTGTCTAAGGAACTATTATTAGATACATGTGCCCCACTGCTCATGTTGCTATTATTGCGGCCTTGCACGGAGACACTCTGTGATGTATTCCTGCTGCCATATCCACTGCTACCCTGACTCTGGGGTGACAGTGGACCGATTGAATGGGAAGTCCGTGGGCTAATGTTACTGACGGATGGTACCATACTTCCTACACCACTCGTTGATGAAGACACACCACTGTAGTTTGGAGAGACTTCATTTTCATTGACTGACAGTGGAATGTATGGTAAGTTTATCGTTGGAAGCCTCTCAGCATACGATAACTCAAATCGCAAAGGTATTCTGAATTCTGAAAGATCAAATTATAAATATATATATTATTATTCAATTATATTGTTTTAACAAGTTCAATATTATGTAGTATTGAACCAAACGCGAGTCACATCCAACCCTCCAGGTCACTGTCACATGAAAACAGAGTTCGTACAGGTTTTGGAAAGTCATGAAAAATTATGGAAATTTGTTTATGGTTTTTTTCCAGGACCTTGAAAGTTATAGAAAAAATAATTGGTTATGGAAAGTTATGGAAATAAGCAAAATATGGCAAATAAAATAAAATAAGTCTGTCAAACATTTGTTGAGTTTGTTGATAGTTGCTTTGAAAAAATATGATTTGTGTCATTATTTTTGTGTGAAATGGTTTTGGAAATTTGACATTTTTGCTATGGAAAACTCTTGGAAAATTTTAAGAATTTCTCCAATTTCAAGGTGTATGAACCCTCTGAGAAACCAGATGCACATATACGTGGCAGAACTAGGACCTGCATAATGGCAAAGACACAATTAGACTAGAGCCACCAATTAAAAGTGATGTAAAAGTCACTGGTTCGAACAATTGACAATGATAGATTAAGAATAATTACTAAGCTGTAATACTCATAAAGCTACAAGAATTTTTGTTAAGGTTTTTTACTTTAATGGACATAGATATTTTTAAAGATATATCTTAGCCTAACTATGGCAAGTGTATCAAATGTCGGACACTCTGGAGTAAAATTGTAATAATTCCATAAATTGAAAACATTAATTAAA
>JAOTQE010077617.1:0-16085 GCA_025631205.1 Nesometra sesokonis
ACTACAGCCGTGACCTGTGGCGCATCGGTTGCCCCAAATGCGGTAGCTTGATCAGTTAAATTCGAATTTACTTCCATATTTGATGCTTTAATTTTATGCTCGCTTTTTGTACTTATAACCTCTATATCCTGATGCATTTTATTTAAAATCAATAAATTTATTTAAAATCAATAAACCGTATCTATCTACCAATGGTTAATCCGCATTTATAGACCCAAACAGGTAATATAGAAAAGCGGATAAAAGTTATTTGATATGAATACACGTATGTGATAAGTAGGTAGGTAGGTAGGTATGTAAATTTTGATTTCTTCATGTAATGCCGGAGGCTGAGATGGAATAAATTGAATTCAATACATTATAAACGCAAAGGGAAAACACATCAGGATAAATTATGTAAATGATACAAAGAGATATAGGTGAAACAAGACAATCGTAAACGATTACACCCTCGCCTATGTTTTTCTATCCAACATGTCGTCTGAAATTTCAATTACTGTAAACTGTTCTATAGTATTACATTTAGATGGTCAGAATAGGCCTAATAATATACAGTAAACAACTTGTTAACCTATACAATTTGGTTAGGGTGAAATTAATTTTGTTTAGAATAAGAAATTAGCTCAAATTGATAAGGAAACACTACTGTTATCAGGGTCAAAAAAGATTATCTTTTGTTATTTTAAGACAGCAGCTAATATTGTAGATAAGCCTAAGTATATTATACATGTCTAGTTTAATTTTTTATCACCTAGAGAGGGAAATAGACACAAAATCAGATAGATTAGAATCCACAATTCCTATGGTAGGCAGATCAGCACCAAAAGGAAGACCTAGATACGGTTGGTTCTGACACCTGACATTTTGAAGTAAATCGGCCAAAAATGGTTTTTGAGATATGGATGCAGACGGATAGAAAGACAGACAGTCAGACACACACACAGACGGAGCACATTGTAATACCCTCTCCCCACTTCAGTGGGGGAGAGTGTAACTAAAGTAGCAAATAAATCTTAAGACGTATGTAATAATAAGTTTCTATCATTACATCCCAAACGAGGAAATGTGTGAAAGATGGGCTCATTAATTCATGCATCTTCTTTAAAACTGTATTTTAAAACTGTCTGAGGTAAAAACTGTCAAACAATATTTTAAATAACTGTACCAGTATATTATTGGGATGGTGATTTCTTTTAGTTCCTCAACTAGCTTATTACAAAGCGATATACTTTGGGAATCCTCACAATAAAAAAAAAAACTAAATACAAATGCATGTATACATACCTTTAGGAACGACAGCCATATCACGTGGGTCTTTTAGAGATGGTGTCACATTTGCAATTCCAGAACCATAATTTTCAACATTTAGATAATGTATGTCAAGTTCCCCGGAAGGCACATAAAACAAGGTTCTTCCATACATTGATAGGATATGTGGTTGAGGCACATATTTTATGAGCCTGTCTTCTGAACCATCTAGGTTTGCTGAATATATGCCTTGCTGAGATCTGCCATCGCTCCAATATATCTTATCCCCTGTAAATGTACTTTAAATGTTACATTAAAAATCAAATAAACATGACTAAAATTCTCAATTCCGTACACCAAAGAACAAGATAGACATTTTTTTCTAAACCTTCGATTGGTTGTGATAATTTATTATCAGGCATGTTTATTATCTTCGCACTTGGGTATTTGGCGATACGAGTTTGCGCGTGTTTGTTTTTCAGCAGCCTACAGTCTATTATTTTTGGGGTACGTGCGAAAAATTTGTACACAGTATTTCTGGAATTAAGAAGAAGATGGCTATTGGTTTTACTGCCGAACTCCGATGGGACGTACACATAACGTCAATTTTAACACTAAATATAAAAAAACTAGCCGGCCGATCGAATTTAAAAATCTTTCTGGAAAGCGCCAGCCAATCGCTTGATTTGAACAAAATTTGTGCCATGAACAATCATGGTGCGTAGACAATGCGAGTAAATTTGGTTACCATCTGACGTATGGAGCATACAAGGATCGTTTAGAAGTTTCAAGCCCGATATCTCTAAAAGCAATTGACTAGCTTATTGAACCTATAGTTAAATTTTAGATACGTGGAAGACGGTGTGGAAATTGGTAGAACTTCCAATTAAGATTTGAATTTCGTACTCATTTAAAGGGCCAGGTCCCGGACCATGATATCTAGAGAACAAACTAATGGATCTGAATAAAATTTGTTAAAAGTGCTGTCTATAATAATTTGACAAAATATTAATGCAAATTGGGTGTTTGGCTTAGAAATGAACATTAATTTTGACTTTTTCCACTTGGGCATAGTTTTTAAATTGGGAAATTTCCAATGGGACAATATTCCAATTTGACCTAGAAAAATTTAAATTGGACCTTTTCCAATTGGACTTTTCCAGTTGGAACGAAGTTGGATTTTGGCACCTTCAAATTGAACCCTTTATAGTTGGACTTTTTCCAATTGGACACATTGGGATTTGGCACTTTCCAATTGAATATTTATTAAATTGGACCTTATCCAGTTGGACAATTTGGGATTTGGCACTTTCAAATTGAACATTATTCAACTGGACCACCTTTTCAAATTGGACAAATTGGGATTTGGCACTTTCCAATTGAACATTTATTCAACTGGACATTTTCCAATTGGACAAATTGGGATTTAGTACTTTCCAATTGAACATTATTCAACTGGACCTTTTCCAATTGGACAACGTTGGATTTTGCACTATCCATGTTGACTCTTTCAACTGGAGTTTCTGCCAATCGGATGGTAAGTATATCCAATTTTACAATTTCTAATCGAAACAAACATTTCCAATTAAATTTTATTCTATTCAGTAGGATATGTCAACATCCATTTGGAAGAGGTTCAACTGGACAATCTTCAAATAAATAAAAAAATAAAACAACAAAAACAAAGAAAAACAAGTACTACATTTGATTTGAGCTTATTGGTAGGACTATTTATTAAAATAATATCTTATACTACACATTTTCATTTTATCGCACATGTGTTATCAAATTCAATTAAAAGTGGTTAGGACATTTTTTAAGGAAGTATAATGCATACTTTAAATTTTCAAATACACACCATCGTGCTAGAATTTGATATTTTAGCATTAATTATATCATCATTTTGAATATGACTTAATGTTAAAATATTGGGTCACAACACCATGGCGTATTGGAATATGTATTATACTTTCTTATAAAAATTTTAATACACGGTTACTATTCTTTTTTACGTTACTATTACAGTAGTGGTTCCTTCTCCACTATCACCATACTTACAAATCTTTGTGTTAGTTATTTTTAGAAGTAAATTGAATAAAACAGTACAAGTAACACAAAAATTATTAATTGAATGCTATTTCACATGTCCACCTTAAGTATTCTTTATTCTGCTGTTTATACACTACCAATACATTAGGCCTAAAAAAACACTTAGCAAAGATATTTTTTGGGCCGATTGTCATTTTATTTTATTTTTAGATTAATTACATGTTAATGTTGCTTCTATTATTTCCTATATTTCGATTTTGGAATAGGTTTTAAGTACTGTCTAAAACGTTTCTGTGAAACTTTATTTACTTACAATATTTTGTCGATACGTTTTATGTATTTAGACAAGTACCAGGATGAAACAATTATTTAGTCGAGGTTGTGTAGCTCAAATTTGTTAGGCCTTTTTAGGAATTTTATGTTTTTTTAGATACAAAGGTACCGTATTTACTTTTTTTTCAAGTTAATATTAATATATTAATTACAAACAACATACTTTCTTACAAACAAGAAAACAATGTAGATAATTAGTAGTGTTCAGAAGTGGTAGTAAATCCTGAATATTGCTTTAAAATAAATGAAATGTGCATATTTCACATGCTTCAATTGTGTACACAACCATCAAAAAAATTTCACTATCATAATTTACAGTCAAACTTGCATTTTAAAGCGTATCAAAAATGGCGCTGAGAAATGCATGGACATTTTACTTAGAGATCATTAATTAATAGAAAACTGATGGAATTAGCATAACAAATCGACTTGAATATAACTTTTATCTTTTTTAACTGTAAATAGTTACCAATCAGAATGATGCTCATGGACTATTTTTTAAGACCTTTGTTTCGGGCTCCTTCTTAAAATTGCATTTAAAACTTTAAGTGGAACTTTCTTTGTGAATTGAATTATGTATGTATTTGCATTGTATGCCATTTTCAATGAGCTTAATTTTGGGATTATTTTTGCAAGTTTAAGAGAAGATTTCTATTCAATGATGGACTCATTTTGGATATTTTTCATTATTTTGATTCAGTAATAATTAGTACATTTGTTGGAGTCAATAAAACAATTTGATTTCTATGTTAAGTTAAAGATGAACTTCACCTACCTTTTGCTTTTACAATCGTGACAGAAGCCAGAGGAGGCATACAGGGGCGGCGGAACGTTTTTGGATCAGGGGGAACGAGGATATATTTTGCTCAGCTACCCCAGCCAGGTTAGAATTTGATGAGCCAAAAAAAGTTATGGCCTATAAATTGGTGCTATTCTGGTCCCTGAAGGTGGTTTCAGGACCACAATATTCATATTTACAATATTTACATGCTGTTTTTATTTCTTTCGACCACTAAGACGGAATGAATTTTGTAGTTGGAGTGACATTTCAGAGTTATCATTGGGGGGATACGCCCACATCCCCACTCCTTTTTTCGCCGCCCATGGAGGCATAAGTCGCAGAGCTAGTTTTCCACAATTGGCAAAAACTTTTTCAATAGTTTGTTTATCTAAAAACATGCAGTTTAAACATTCAACTAAATTTCATATTACACTGATCTTTTAGAGATATATAATCATGAAATGTTTTTAACAATGCAATTTAAAGTGACCCTGCTTAGTCCCAGAAAACTGATAAGTAATTTTCAAATGCCGTTTTCTCTAATCTTCATTCTAAATTTTGCAAGGAAACATAGTTTGAAACTGATTTTTATACATAATAAAAATGTAATTTCAGAATTGATAAATAACTAAATAATCATTTAATTTCACTTATGTCTCATTTGGCTTGGCTCTGTCACAATTAACCATTTGTAAATAAGTCGATTAAACATATTAAAAATTAGTAAATTAATGGAAAATACATCAAAATGGAATGAAAAATATATTAGACTAAACTTAGGAAAGTTTAACTGTATGGGGAATATAAATAATAAAAATTAGTAACTTTACAAGACATGTTTGTCGATATCATCTTCCTTTCACAGGGACTGCTCTGCTTACAAGCCTTAGTTGCCTTTTGATTATAAATCAGCTGACTATCTCACTGCACCTGTAGTTTTAACTGCTTCATCTTTCAGGTTGTGGTACAGTACATGCTTTAGTCATCTGTTCAGCAACTAGAAACCTGTCACTTTCTTCAAATCAATCATTTCTAAAACAGATTTAATTTGATTTGACATTAATCAAGAATGAAAATAAACTATTATAAATCATTGTTTTGTAGATAATTCTACTACTTTACCGGTTTTTTTTAAAGAAATATTGTGTTATGCAGTAATGAATTATTTTCCTCCAATATACACTAACATTCCAGATAAAACTGATAAGTCCTTTGGTTGCAAGAAATTAGACAATGTTAGACCATAAAATACTTTAGTTGATAGTAGTTTTTCATGATGGCTGTCCACATAAAAACTAAATAAAAATCTCGCTTAAATTTTAAATAAAAATTAGTACTGTATTTCCAACCTAAAAGAACTGGGTTGCAAAGCAATTTACAATACAATCAATTGTAGGCTGTGAACCGCATGTTATTAAAACATCTTAATTTTGCTTTAGTAACTGTTATGAATACTCATTTTTACTAGTGACCTAAAAATACCTGTCACAAAATTAAAATATAATTTTAAAAAATATTCCGCCTGATTCTACAACCAAATTTTCAAACATGGTCTAAAAAACAAAGTCCTCCTGTATTATTTTTTTAAACCTATGCTAGATCCTGGTCTAATTCATTTAAGGTGAAATAGGCATTAAGATAAAATGAATTGTCATTTTAGAACAAGCAAGCAAGAAACATTCTTACCTTTTTAGCACACCCAAATGTTCAAACCACACAGGAAACAATATAGTTTAGTGCATCCAAAGAAGTATAAGATAAAATAATTCACATCGTTGGTTCATCAACCTGTTCAACTTAAATTTGCCCTCTGGAATTTCATGTTTTCTTATCTCCCAAAATTAGAAATGAATTGTGGTCCACTTTTGTAAGTTGTGTTCTGTTATTTAAAAACCAGCGATATTAATAAGTTGACCAGCTCTCTCCTCTTTCCCCATCACCCCTCCCTCTCCTCAAAATAAAGAAATCAAGTTTGAGATATGGCTTATGTAACAGAACTGAAAAGTAATTAATTTCTGCACTTACTTTCAGATTAGCAGGTGGGCTTATTACTCGAGTGGCTTCTTTTTTAATTCACTCAACAGCAGAGATAAGCTTTATCCGATGAAGGGCATTTGCTCGAATTAGTATGATAGTAGATGCAAGTTAGATTTTACTTTAGACAAATCATAATAAAGGTATTTTTGCATTTTTGCGTGTGGGTATATATGTGGATATTTACCAAAACGTTTCAGCCATCTAGGTGCTGCGTTAGCCAATATAGGGTAAAAGTTCAATGACCTTGGAGACTATAATGAATCATTTCAATTGTCGTAAAGATTTGATTTTTGTCTCAAACTGTTCAGAATAGACATTCTATTTGCTCTAATGCAAACCTTTTCTAAAAAATGGCCGCAAACAGCACTTTTGACTTTTGACCCCATTTTAATGATACAGTAGCTATTCTATTTTTAGATTCGATATTTGTTGTTTTCTAGTTATAATTAAAAAACAACCTAATTTGATATTCTGTTATTGAACTGAAATTTACTGTACTAGAGGGATTTAAGAGAAACGTGACTTTTAGAGGCAAATTTGGGTAAAAGTTGAGAACCGGCCTAGTTAGAATAATGTCTGTATGTTGAATCCGATTAAACCGGTTCACAAGCAAAATTTTAGGTGTTGAACCTCTAATTTGCTTGAACAATATGGCGGCTTTTTGTATCTTTGAAACGACTAATCACGGATAGTTATTTTTTGTTGTCTAATTATTTGCAATATAGAAATTTATATTTGCTTTATGAAACCATTAGCGGAAAAATACTGGAAGTGTTCTGACCTCTTTGACTTTTGACAAGGTGTGATAATATCACGATGACTACTGACCGTAGGGACTTGTGTTTGGGCTTAAATTATTTAGACCGTACATGTTTCTATACACTAAAATAAAGCAATTTACCCAAAAATATGCCCAGGTTTGAGGTTATTGACATTTGACCTAATATGACCATATCTTGGGAATTACTGGTCGTAGAAAAACTATGCTTCTATGTACTGTGATGGAACGTTTTACCACAAAATGACCGGATATGACCTTATTGATTTTTGATCTAATCTGACCATACCTTTTGAAAATACTGGTCAAAGAGATGATTTTGGTCTCAAATTGATCGGAACATGTACTATAATGCGATATTTTAGCAGAAAATTACGGGGTATGAGATCATTGAACTTGATCTAGACAGACCGTCTTATTAATTGTTGGTCATAGAGATCTGATTATAGTCACAATGTAATATAGTGGAATATTTACCAAAAAATGACCAAGTGGGGAGCTAACGACATTTGAACTGATCATAGGCACAAACATTTTGGTTCAAATTGTTGGAAAATGATTTTCCTGTCTACACAAGTTGCGGTGGAATGTTTACATCATGTGAATAATTCCTTCTTTTACTTTTTGTGGATATATATTATAATAGAAAATATATCGGCATTTTTTATAACGTCTAGATGACCTATTAACTCCAAAGCCATTCTTTAATTATAATTGTCACTATTAGTATTAGGCGTAGTTCAATCATTGGCACAACATCTCTATGGAATACCACGGGCGGATCCAGGATGTGTGTTTTGGTAAGTATTAATGTATTTGTAATGCGAATTGTCAGATGGAAACTTTTACAAGTGGAGGCTAATTTTTGCTAAGAAATTTTACATATATTTATATAGCCTGGGGAGAAAATTCCACCCGAGTCACAAACACACACGCACTGTCTATTATATTAAACCGGAATACATTTTTTATATATTGAAACTACTGATATCTAAAAAAAGTTTAATCATCATCAAACCGTGGTAGTTTTTGATTAAACATTTCTTAACATTGGTACAAAGAAACTGGTCCTTCACCAGAGACTCTACGGTTAGTAGTTATCACGAGAATAGTGTATGTCTAACGGAATCTGTCATTTTGGGGTACAGTCTCATTACAGTACAGGAAATTATATGTTTCTACAAATAATTTTACTATTAAGCCAGCAAAGGTTATTAATCTTAAATCTGATTTACTTAAAGAAAAGAGATATGGATATGTCCTGGTCAAGCACATTACCTCCAGTCATTGTATGGGTAAAATGTTTAAAGTAATGCACATACTTTGTTTTGGGCAGTTTGACCCAAATGCACGTTTCTGTGACCAGTTATCGATGATTGAACCAGATCAAATGTCATTATTCGCATATCGGATCAATTTTATGAATGTATTTATTTTCATTATGGTATAAAGAAACAGATAATATTCCCAACAGTTTAAGACCAAACTCATATTTCTATTTCCTATTTATTAATAAGATATATCAGACAAGGTCAAAGGTCCACTTCGTTGGTGCTTTAGTGTCAATTTTAACATGTCTGAAATTTTGAAAATTCTCGGTTGGTGGCTATATTAAATTTAAAACAACACAATTAAATTCCAGTAACCATAAAAGTGGCTTATACCTCATTTATATGCCAATTGTATTTGATATTAGTAGTTCCACATGGTGGGACTTTATATATCTGCACCCAGTGGTCATAAAGAGTTATTTTTTGTTTTAAATTGTTTAGAAGGTACTTGTTAGTATTTACTGTAATTAAACATTTTCTTCATAAGTGACCGGAAATATCTCAAAGGTGTTATAGAAACTAAAGAGGGCGGGCGTTAGTTTAGGGAAATATTTTTAAAGAATTATTTATCTTATCCCCGGTAGTACCGGGCCCACGCAGCGAAAGGGTTAATTTAAGTAAATGGGACTTCTATATCTATTTAATTTCATTCCATTCCATTCCATTATAAATGTTGTCAACATTACAAAACAAAAAACGGCCTTATGAAAAACACCAATAATGGTAAATCAAGTTTCCGTTAAGAAATAAAGTTTTTATTATTATGCAATCAGCGGTCACATAATGTTGATTTTTGTTGTAAATTGTATGGAAGATACATGTTCATATTTGCTGTAACAAAAAAGTTTCTTTAAAAGTGTCCGGAAGTATGTCAATGATGACGATGACGACGGTGGTGGTGGTGATGGTGGTGGTGGTATTGGTGATGATGAAGGTGAAAATGATGATGATGATGATGATGATGATTATGATGATGATGATGAGGAGGAGGAGGAGGATGAGGAGGAGGATGAATTTTATGCGTTTTATCTCATGATGGTATTTCTAAGCTAATATCGCATATACTGTTGTTTCGATTTTACCGTTTTTCGTATCATTCTACGTAAGATAAATCAAATACATAAAACACAAATGTATTTTTGCTGAATATAGTTAGGCTTATATCTGATCATCTGGTATAATGTTAAGATATGTTATTTTCTTTATTTTGATATCAAGCGCGTTTCAATCTACGTTAGAATTAAGTACTCTGTTAAAAATGCTAATTATAAAAATGTCATACATATTAATATAAAGCAGTATATAACATCCAGTAAGTTATGTATGTGATTTATCTTATATACGGGGCAGGTTTTGAAGAGTTTTCAAACGATTAAAGTGTTATCTTTCTATAAAAATAGTACCATAACATTATATCTTAAGAAAATGCCAAAATATAGTTTTAATAAAATATTAATTATTAATACAAATTTGATAATTTGTTAAATTATTATAAATTAGCTGTAGAATGAAGCCAAGACCGGTAAAATTGAAAGTGCATATGTGATACTAGTTTAGAAAATAAAATTTTGAGGTAAAAAAAACTAATAAATAAAATATAATTTTTGAGAAAAAACATAACCCTTAATTGCAAATTTAAGGACGACACTCATCCGTTGCATGGCTGTCACCCTTTAACAAATATTCCACATTGTTGCTAGGCAGTAGTAAAAAAAAGTGCTACAACATTTCAGAGAACTTTTTAACACTTAGCTTGATTGATAATAATGATAATAATAGTGAATGATAATTAAAGTGAAGATGGTCTGTCTTACCTTCATTATCTACAAAAACTGACCCTGGGATTGCATCTCCTGCCACTATTACCGACTGAGCACCAATGTCCAGTGATATACGTGATATTCCATTCTCTGGATCAGCTTCCGCATCAACAAACGACCAGTAAACAAACCTGAATGCATTGACGAAAAACAAACTTCATTGAATATCTGGTGGGGAGGGGGTGGCGGTTGAAAGAGGTGTGGGTGGTGACGGCGGGGTGTTGATGGTGGTGATGATACTGATGAAGACGCCGCCGACGCCAATATAAACCAATAAACCAAATAATAACACAGCTTAAGTGCAGTCTGTACACTGTTGAAGAGATGTGAAAACAATCATAATTCACCGGGATAAGATAACGGAAGTAAACAACGCGCAAACTCCACAAAGCACATGGAAATGTAAAATATTGCATTGTAATTCCATTTTTTGTTTGCAATACCAGGTTTTATGGGCTAATAAATGAGACTAGTCGTGGCAAAACCACCAAGTTGTCGCAAAGGAAGTTATTGAGCAATAAGCAAATAAACAACAGGAAATATACACAAATACAAAGGAAATTGATGTACACTTTTTTCCAGTAACTCCAGTTATAGATGTCCGATTTTGATAATTGACCCCTCATTGTAAAGCTTGCGAATAGTTTAATGTTGTTCTAACAATAAATCAATTTTCAATTTTTCTACAACTTGGTGGTTTTGCCGTGTCATGCCTCAAATAAGTTGACATGTCATAAATCTGATATAAATAACTGAACATGGCCACCATTTATAATTTGTCATTTCCTTTGATGGGCAGATATAAGAACAAAGGACGAAGAACACAAAAAGAGCAAGCGAGCGACTGACTGACAGACTGCTGAGTGAGTGAGTGAGTGGGGAGTGAGCGAGCGAGCTAGCGAGTGAGTGACCGTGGCGAAAATTTAGGTACAATAATATATTATTTTGATAGAAGCATCCTAACAATTATTTAATTTGATCTCTAACACAATTTTTAAAATACTTGCTTTTTCTACCCGAGGATCCGGTAACTGGCTCATGTTTGTTATTAAATAAAAGCTGGTAAGTTTACAAACAAATTTATTATTTTTTCGTTGGCATAACCTTCAACATTTCGGAAGGAATTTACCATTAACAAAGGATTAAATGCACCTTAGAACAATTGAAAAATTGAACCACTTACCTTCTGTCTTTATGAATAGATGCCGAAACCACGCGACCGTAAATTACCACTTTATCGAATACAGTGGGAATATTATTTCGCATGGATCCATCTAACTTGCTTACTTCAAATTGGTGGTAAACAGCCCAAAAGAGGTTTCCAGAATCGAAAAAAATGGATACCACTATATCTGTAATATTTCATTTAAAGAAATGTAAACGTTTGTTATGTGAAATTTAATGCTTAAGCATTATGATGTTAAGAAATAATGGACATTTTGAATCCTACAAGTGTAAAACAAACCGTTTTAAATATAGAGCCCTTCCATATTTAACTCAGCTCTTTAGAAGAAAATGCTTAATCTCTTGAAAATTTAAAGGTTGCCTTTAGTCGCGCTAATTTGACAGTCTTCTGGCCTTTTTGTCTCTTCAATTTTGATGTTCTCTTGTAAGCAGTCATTGTTGTTATATTGTATTTTTACATTGTTAATATTTGTATTGAATTATTTTGATATATTTTATACCAATTGTAAATATTGTAACTTATTTCGGATTTTGTTAATTTTATCGCAATTCAGCATGTGCTGCAACGATATTTTTGATTAATAAAGATACTTTGGTAATAATTAGTTACACGTATGTTCCCGGGAAAGTAACATACGTTAAACTAACCTCGGTGTTATACAATATACTAATACTATCACCAGGAACTATAGTTCCTGGTGATAGTAAAACAATTTACATAATGTGGCAGAGCCAAGCCAAATGAGATTATAGAACTAAATATTATTATATTTAACATGGAAACAAATCAGTTCCATACGGTGTTTCTTTGCGGAATCGAAGTTCAAACATTTTAAAAGTAAGTTTTGAGAAACTGAATTTCAAAATTGTTCATCAGTACACATTAAGCAAGGTAATTTTAAATTGTATTTAAAAAAAAAACATTTTTGATCATATACTGTATCTGAAAATTATTAAGTTGGTATAAATGTTGAATGTATGAACTGTATATTTTTTTAAATAAAATAAAATTTGAAAAACAAATTACAATTTTTAAAATGTCTACCTATTGTGGAATCATTTGCGACTTATGATTGGCTCTACAACATATAACCCCTGGTGGGGCCTACAAGTTACAAATACTGGGATCCATTCAATTTAAACCTATAGTGAACGTACCAAAGTTACATTTACCCACCCGTATTCAATTATTACTGTACAGTATCACTGATATCCCATACCATTCGTTATAGAAAAAACTAAACTAAAACATATTAAACCTTCCGGTGCCAGGTGGAATTACTAACGTTAAAACCCATATGGTGTTAATGTTGTTAATAACAGACAATCTAACGGTTGTTTCACCAAGTTACATTTAACACAAGTATCTTCCTAATTCAACCCCAGTGATTGATGAAGTAGGTTTTGAATAAATAATTTTAATCATAATATAATTTGCGCAACGTTTTTTCTGTTTATCTGTATGTCTATTCTGTTCGTCTATTCCTCCCAGGCAGTGGCGGCGCTACGGAGAGCTAGGGGGGCTATTGCCCCCACCCCCGTCGCGGAGAAAATTAAGGCTTCGTCGGGGGGTTTTGTATGGTAACGTCAAATACGGCAAATAGAGTTTTTTTGCTCGTCAGACTGAAAACCAGGGACCCGCCCACCTCAAAATTAAACTTGCCCAACTCGTCGGAGGACCCGTGCCCGCTGTTGGGGGCTTTGCTCTGCTGTTGGGGAATTCCTGGCGCCGCTACTGCTCTCAGGTCCTTGGTCCGATCTCCATCAAACTTTGTGGGTGGATCCAGGTTCACTGCAAAATTAACCTTGAGGGGTTTATTTTTGGAAAGGTCAAGGTCACTGGGGTAAAAGGTCAAATAACTGTTTTTGCTACTCCTTAGTCTAATCTTGGCCAAAACTGGAGGAAGCATGCATGTTCAGACCAGAATTGTCTATAATGGGTCACGGGGTCAAAAGTCAAGGTTACGTGGCTCAAATCTCAAGTAACTGTTTTTTGCTACTCGTGGTCTCATCTTGGTCAAACTTGGTGGAAGCATGCAGGTTCAGATCAGAATCACGAGATCAATGGTCAAGGTTACGAGAACGGGGTCAAACGTCAAGGTTACGGGACGGGTAATTTGACTAGTTTGTAAAAAGCATGTATAGGCACATGCAATGCAAGAATTTTACCTGGACATTTTCAAATGTTGAAAATTATCCATCCAGATAACGTTAACACCGGATAGGTTACTTAGTTTCACCGAAACACAGTGGGCCAAAATAAATTCAAAGTGTGTCAAAAATAAATACCCATTCAAAACGTTCGAAAATGTAATTGTGGCTGCCAGAAAGGGGGTTTAAAACCAGTAGAATACAATGAACATCTTTTTAAAACTGTATGACGTCATCAAAATGCCGTTTTCTGATTGGACAAGAGCAATTTTCATTTAGAAAAGAAATATTTCATGTAACATTTGTGTTTAAACATATAAGAGGTTTTAACACCCGTGGATTTTTGAAAAATTGTGAAAGTTAGTATTGTAATAAATTTAATTTAATTCTGGAAGAGAAACGTGCACTGTTTTAAGTCCAACTCAGACAGCGTCGGCGACGTTGTCCGTCCCGATATCTTCGTCGCGTTGCTTCTGTCTGAGCATTTCATCCGACCCGACGTACGTCATGAAACAGCGTCCGAGACAACCTCAGACCGTCGGGATAATATTAAACATGTTTAATATTTTTACGACGGGTCGCGACGAAACGAGTAGTCGGTTGGTAATTGACCAATCACAGGCTACCGGAAGCAGTGAAGCAAATCCACGATACGAACAATTTCTAGGCCAAGTGCTGGTCGAGTACACACGAAACCTAGGAACCTGTTCATTCATACATTTAACAACATGATTACATTATTATTACGATATCCAGCTTTTAAAACGAACTTAAGAAACGGATTATTATTGATAAAAGTAAAATAAATTGAGTTGAAATCGAACAGCACTACCGGCGTTCCATAGAGGTATCATTGGCGGCGGCCGATTACGTCGGCGGCCGAAAACTATATAAACCGCCAAGCCCTAGAGGTAGGTCCTAGAATATCAATATATCACCCCATAGCCTAGCCTACTAGGTCGTCGATCTACTTCAGGCTAGGCTATGAGAATGTACGAAGCCCTGCTAGGCCTAGCCAGGCCTTCCCAGGTAGGAGTTTGATCATGGAGGTATAACTATACTTTTTTTTACCTTCATTTTTTGATGTGCATTTGTTTGTTGTACATCGCGGTGGACTTCTTTATTCTCATTAACACATTTGGTAAGACAATTCATAGTTCATTGCGTCTATCTGAGTTGAAGTCGTCGGATCGACCCGATGAACTGTCATTCGAATTTGAGCCGATCAACCCCGACGATAAATCTTGTCGCCAATTCGTCTTCGGACGCTGTCTGAGTTGGACTTTATTCAAATAATTTAGCGGAAAATCTAAACGTAATGGAAAGTTATCACAAAAGGCTTGTTTCTTGTCGACGTAAACTTTAAAATGCTGTGATTGTTAAGATCCTACGTCTGGAAGGTTGTATATGAGTGGCAACAATCAACAACGTCGTAACAAACTGCTTTATTTTAAAAAGTTCATTTTCAGACCTCAAATTAAAGTTCAGGTATACGACGCTATTCCTCCACTTGCGCTAAGTTGAAATACTGTTTTCTGATTGGACGAGAGCAATTTTCATTAAAAAAAGAAATAATTCATGTAACATTTGTATAAAAAAACAAATAAGGGGTTTTGACACCCGTGGATTTCAAACATTTTTAAATTATTGTATCCTTGTCATAATTAACACCATAAATCTAATCTATCATATAAGAACGTGAATACAATAATATCTGACACTGTTGGCAACAGTTAAAAAAAGTATAACTTTAATTAAAAATATCATTGTGAGTTTATAATAAGTCATTAGAAATTTACAAAAATATAAATATCAATACTACCGTAATACATGATGATATTGAAAAAGTATGCCTACATCTATATATAAATTACGTATTGAATATTTTTTATATTAATTTCACCGCCTAATGAAAACCAGGCTAATAATTAACTTCAGTTATACAAAAGTTATTGACAATTAAAACGAATTTAAAGTAATTGGTTTGCCGCGAATGTGTTTTCCAAATGTGTTTTCCAAATTTGTGCACAATTGTTATTTGTAAATGCTGAAATTTGGTATCAGGATGAGTACAAAATCGAAGTCTAAGAATTGAGAAAAAATATATATATAGAAACGTAAACAATGACAAAATCTGCCGCGTGTGAAAGAAGTCGCCCCAACCGGGACTCGAACCCGGGACCTTCTGCTTGATATGCAGACGCCTAAACCACTTAGCCATTGGGACTACGTGGCGAGCTCAAGTTCGATTAGAATGCAATTCCTCACACAATCAACACCGTACCACGTGACAATCACTAGTCCTTTTTGTACGCATGTAAACAGAGATCAATTTGATACACTTCTCATTGTAGATAAATCAGCCAGGCGGG
>JAOTQE010077628.1:0-16082 GCA_025631205.1 Nesometra sesokonis
TGAATTTTTTAGGGAAGTCCAGGGGAATGTTCTAGGATTTGCTTCGCAGCATTCACTTACAATTTGTAATTACTAGTAGTAGAGAATATGTAAGCCTCACTGTTCTTTGAAGACCATATGACAAATATTTATTTATATTATTTTAGAATGTTACTGTATGTGTTTTAAGTCATCTTCTTTCATTTCATATATACAAAACGTTGGTTTTATTTAAAAGCTCAAGTAAATGGAATCAAATTTGTAGATGTCGTATAAAGCAATTGATCAATGGTGTGCTTGCACAGTATGCTTGTGCTAGATGGTGAACTTCCACAGAATAGATAGCCCCAAGTGCAGTTTCATGTAAGCGCCTACTATTCTGGAATACACCAATCAGATCGCGTTACGTTCTAACCCTGTTGATGTGTAGAAATTGCGCACACGCAATCTTTCATAAAAGTTTCAAATTTATCAAATGAATGTAAATTTAATCAAAATCTAAGGACATTGACAACATAAATGTGTGACATATGTAAATAATGTGTATAACAAAAAAGAATGTTAAAAATATAATAATTGTAAAACAGTTATTATTATTATTTAACCTAAATGTTTGTGACGAAGGCTGAGAAATCAAAATAGTAGGCGCCTACATGGGACTGAAATTTTACACTGTAAAGTTCACCATCTAGCTGTAATAATAAATCGATGGTTCAGGTAGTAGTATGCAATTACCATAATTAGAATTGTGCATCTGCATTGTAGTGGTACCATATGACACCCGCATGTGACACGCACAGCTTCCATTGGCATTTTTACAATTCCCAAAAGTATGGTATTCAAAAACATTGTTTAAAATTATTAATTTCATATAACTTAAGATGTGGATTTATAGTTCTACAATATACTTACATAATTTTGTAAAAGACCAATATCATGTCAGGTGTTCTTTAGAATTCTGACATTTTCGATTGCTCCCGAATTAAAATTTGTAAGTCAATGGCACTTCTGTTGTGGAGTCAAGAAGCTGTACATTTAAAGGTAGGCTGATGGCAACCTGGAACTGACAGTAACTCAGCTCTACTCAATTTGCTGACATGAGAACTCTAGACAAACAAATCTAGTTAATTCAACTGTGCCCATATCGACTTTAAAATAACTAAGTAAAACTAGTTCCACCAGCACTCACCAAAAGGGGCGGGGGAAGGCGGTAGAGAGTCAAAATTTATAGGAGGCTTCCCCGGGAAATTTTTGTCTTTTGATTTCTAAAAATGTTTCAGAGGGTTCAATTCTTGTTTTATGATTGCTGAATATGTTTCGTTTTATAGACGATGTTAATAATATTGATATTTTTTACTTTGAAAGCGGGGGGCCGCCTCTGCTCATGTTGCTGTAACTAAGAGGAACTAGACACAGCTACTGATACCACATTTGCACCATGTAACAAAATCCTTAGATATCAGTTTGTACTCAAACAAAGTTTCAAATATTGCAATATTTTGTTGTTGCTTACGTCGAGCTCCTTTTAGTTACTCAATTGAAAGGGTTCGTCACTCTCTCACATGATGTCGCTATAGTTTGTGTTTGTCATTTCCCTTTGAAAAAAAATAACTCTGTTAACATGGTAGATAATGGTAGCGACAAGGTAGAAAAAGGTAATCAACAAGGTAAACCCTATAAAAACTACCATATCAAGGGATACTACCAAGGATATGGTCAGCAATGCTCTACAAGTATACATAAGAAAATACAGCTATTTTTTAGAATAAACCTTAAGGTATTAATAGCATCAACAGACAGAGTAATTATGTACTACCTTATTAGGTAGGTCTCTCTGTTTCTAGGTAGATCTCCCTAGTAATTTAACATGGTAGATCTACCTAGTCAGAGGAAGTTATGTTTTTCAAAGGATTGTTGCCATAGTTCGTTTGATAAGAACACAGCTTTTGTTTTTGTGTTTTGTTGCCATAGTTCGTTCGATAAGAACACAATTATATGTGAATATAGTATATTTACTAAAACACAAATAAAAAATGAAGTGAACTATTATTATCCATTTGATTATATATACTAAATTCTGATTCATTCATTAATAGGTATGAACTCAATATTCCTGTACATTGGACATGAAGTTTTCCATGATTATTTCCCATTTTCATGGAAACCATACGTTGGTAATCATGCTGAGTATCTTTCAATGAGCCTGCTTGGAACTTCTATATGGACACTGTTAGCGCTCTATCTTTTCAAGGTCAAATTCTTCCTAAAGATTTAATGGTACATTAAGATGCAACAATTAATCAGAGTGTGAATCCGGAGCTTCCCGCAAACCCGAGAATAGCACACAAGCTATGTAGCTACACCTTGTAAATTTAAAAATATTCAAAACCAAACATACAATGAGACCATCATTAACCCTTTCATTGCGTTCCCCCGGTACTACCGGAGATAATAAAATGTCGTTAAATGGCCAGCCCCTGGTACTACCGGGGGTATGATTAATCGTTATTTTAACGTACTTGGCTATTGCTAACCATGCCCTCTTTAGTTTTTATACCATCCACGACAAATTTCCAATTTAAAAATAAAATGCATACCGCAGAATATGTGTCCCCTATAGTTTTTATAAAAAAATGATGTTCTTTTCATGATTTTACCGAATAAGTGTATTTGTGCCTAATTTGTTATAAAATGACGAAAATCGTTGAAACTTTTGATATTTTTATTCATAGCATGTGTCTGCATTATAATCCAGTGTAAAAAACGTATCCAATAAAGAATTCTTTGAAAAAAAAGTAGTTTTATCACAGTTTTGATGAAAAATTGAATTAAAATGTACACCATGATGTCATGTGACGTCATCATTATGCAAATTTCCAATTTTTTCCTCCCACAAAATAGACCAACATCATGCCCACCCTAACACACAAAAATAATTTTGAAATATATCGTTTAGTATTTTTTTGACATTTATTTAAAATATCACCTATTTTCCATACATATGTCGCACATAGGTGGGTTTAACACCCAGCAGTGAAAGGGTTAATTTAATACTATAATATAAGGTATTTGACTTGAGTTGAAAACATATCAGGTCTGACAGGTTTTATTCATTTATTAATGCTTTAGAGAGGGCAGTAAATACACAGGTTCTACAGTTAAATACTGACATTCTAGAATCTAGTTATTATTCCAGATCATCACAAGAAGAATGTTGGTGTCAACATTGTCTGAAAATTGCAAATAAATTGGCCCATTAGGTTTTGAAATGTTTGATTCACACAAACACACAGACAGAGCCCATTTCAATACACTTTTATCATGTGGTGAGGATAATATATGTGAGGTCTCACCACAAAATGAGTCGCATCATAGATGAGATCAAATTGAGATAATCATCAAAACAAGTCAATTTTTTGAGAAATTTAGTTTTAATCAATTATGAGTACTATGGTACTTACATTTCACTATAATATACTTTTTTAAGTAGGTTTCCATGTAGGAAAGTGTCCTTCAAGCAGATTTTTTTTATTTCTTGTTGCTTCATGGGTGATTTTCTCAAAACTGTATTTCCATACTTAAAAACTTCAAATGCTCATCTTTGGATCTCTTTACCTAATGAATGTCATTTAAAGTGTAGATTGCAGCTTATTATTATGCTCTATTAGATGGTACCAATGACTCAATTTTAGATTTTCCTACCATGAGACTCATTTTGTGGTGAGACCTCACATATGTGTTTGTTTCATCTAGTCTTAGTAAGTATTCATTCTTCTTTAGTGATATTCCACAAAAAAAGTTCCATGCTTTCATATTTATTAATACATTATGTATATAAGTTTTAGGTATTCAAAATAGAATATAGTTTTATTTACTGTTAGCTATATATATTAAAATTGTGTGTAAGTTTATGATAATATTTGTATTGTTCATTTTAAAATTAATAATTAAAAAAAAATGTAACGTCAGTATTAAAAACAAACTTATTTTCTCACTAGTAACAATGAAATGTGGTATTAAAGAGTTATCGTTAAATTAGGAGATACAGTAGATCTAATTTATAAATGTATTTTTTGGATAAAAAAACATGTAGATAAAAAAATCCAAGAAATGTTATATGTAACAACAATGGTACGGAATTGTGAAGTCTGAATGTAAGGTCTTACCACAAAATGAGTTGCATCATAGGTGAAATGAAATTGAGATAATCACCAAAATATTTAATTACGAAAAAAGAATTTGAAATCTGCCCGCATCATTCCTGATTACATATTTGGGTAAGAGACTTTAGTCTCCTTACAATCGACTTTCCCATTTTTATGGGTTTATTTAATTTCTCATTTAGAAGCCTGCTATTTTACAAACATTATTCAGCCAATTATTCTATTAAATAATGGCTGATTATGTAATAACCTGATAATTTATCGATAATAAATATAATGATTTTCTATGTTCTTTTGCGTAATTCAAAGAGAACATACAACTGTACCAAGATAACAAAAATAAAAATGGTTTCAAACCCTTTATTTTAGCTTTTTCGTGTGCCTCCTAATTTACGAACATTCTCATTTAAAAACAGTCCAGACCAAAAGATGTGTTTAATGAAAAGGTTGTGAGTAACTGTGCCAATGATGCATTGAAAAGAGTTTGTACCTTCAAGGATAGGTTGCGAGCAAAAATATATAAACTAAATTAAATAAAACTCCCAAAATAATTATTGTTGTCATTCATTGATTGCCTTTGCATCAGGAAATTCAAATACAGTATTAGGTAAAGAGTTTAAATTTGACGTAATTGGCAAGTTAGTTGCTGGTGGCATTAAAACCTTTTTCAAATGTACATATGATCATGGAGGAAAAAAATCAATTATATTATTTTTTTCTTCATGCTATTATTGAGTCGTCAATTTTTATTCTAATCATAAAATTTGTGCCTTGTTTTATAATTCAATTCATTCATGGTAAATAACAAACTGGTGTGTAATTAATAAAGCAATAACATATGTTTTTATATATACTAGCCTATAGTATTCAAAACAATATATAATATTTTCACTGTAATGTACAATCATTATGGCCTTTTTTATGTATATTAAACATATGCTTCCAATATTGATTTGTGGTATTATTTCGCAGCAAACGAATGCATTTTAGACTGTAGTACATAAAATAATATATGCAATTTTTTCTGTAAATTAGATATAAGCCAATACAAATTGATAATTTTGGTACCGTATCATAGAAAACCATGAGATTCTTCGTCAAAAAATACATTTATCTTTTACTATAAAGTGAGCATGTTGGCCATTGTCTGTACGTACTCTAAGTAGGCATGTACACTGTAACTTTGATAATTGACCCAATTGTGTATATTCAAGCTATTGTAGGTTTTTGAAAATGCTTAGCAAGTGGCTTGATAACAATGTATGTTGCAGCAAAAAGAGCTGTGGTTTTATGTCATTTAAGGACGAGGAGAAAGTGGATCGAGCACTACAACGTTTAAATGTTTTTTTTTAATTAATCGTCCTTAAGGAGATTTAATTAGATTTGTTAAGTTTATTTTTGTGTGTGCTACATTTTTATGAGGTTAAAATTTCAAAATTGCAGTTACCAATCCGGCAAAAACAAGTTAAAATATCCAAAGTTGTGTTAATTAATAAAATGTTGGGTTATGTTATGCATTGGTAACACTGGATTTATTATATGTTTGCAATCCAATTAGCGATATGTTTACTGGTTTTACTCAATTAACATTTGTTTTTAAGTAATGTAAACAACGTATAGTAAGTTTATGCCACATTAATGTAACAATGCACAGAGGTAATAATATACATACTTGTAACAGTAATTATTCATGTGGTATTTATGTCGAATAAATGTAAATAAAATTTTACTGAAAAGAATATTTTCTATGACTCTCAGATGTTCATGTTTATAAAAATAATCATCATTTTTCTGGCCAAGGATAAAGAATTTCCATTTTACATATGCGTTACGTGTTTTAAGTTACTTATCACAGGCAACGGTATAATGTTGAAAATTAAAAATATACACATTTTTTATTTTTATATAATAGGCCAATAATATAATAATAATAAATAATAATAATAATATAATAGGCCTAACTAAAACAGAAACATTGTTACCTTTACCCATTAGAATCGTGCTTATGTGTACCTTGTAATTTTCCTCATAAACCCGAAAGACGTTATAAGACATCAACAGCTTGGCCTTTTGCGTTCTTACATTTCCGCTCAGTATTAAATATAGCAAACTAAACAGGGTTTAAAATTACAGTCAAAACTAATTTATATTTATAGAAGGCGGATTTACAACATTACATACTAATATTAGCCATAACATCCTTAGAAAATTGTCTTAAAACCTAAATACTATGTCTTATGGTCATTCGTCTTATCACTGCTGAGACGAATGCATAATTTGGAGGATACGCAAGATTTTTTTCTTTGGAACATGATTGAATTCGTTTTCTTATAAAAACTCAGTTCTTTTGTTGACAGATAGTTGGCTAAGTGGGTAAATGTTTGACTTGACACTGGCAATTAAATTTCTAGCCCAAGTTCCATTCCTAATCAGGACTATTATAATAGGCCTACATTGGTCATGTTATCTTTAAAAGCCGGTTCTGCTTATGACCAACTTTACCGAATTGGCAAAAAAACTTTTAATTTGAAATTAATTTCAAGCGCCGGTTCAAGTCCCCTTCGGGACTATACAGCAAATAATTATCTGTGGCAGAGCCAAACCAAAAATGAGACATAAGTCGCAAATGCTAGTTTTCCACAATAGACAGAAATTGAATTTTTTTCCAACTTATATTTTATTTAAAAAATATACAGTTTATACAATCAACTTTCATACTACCTTAACAATTGTCAGATATATGATAAAAAATGTTTAAAAAATGCAATTTAAGATGGCCTTGCTTAGTCAATGTAAACTGATAAACAATTTTCAAATACAGTTTTCTCAAGACTTTCATTTTAAATGTTCGAACTTCAATTCCTCATATTAAACTTGGCAAGGAAACATCACATGGAACTGATTTTTTTCATGTTAAAGATAATAATGTGTAGTTTTATAATCCATAAAAAGCCCAATTTTCAATTTTCCGACTTATGTCTCATTTGCCTTTGCTCTACCACATTTTATAATAATCAGTGGCCCTCTGACCTTTCAGACCACCACGAAAAAGAATTAATTACCAAAACGGGTTGCATTAGACCTCCGTCTAGCCAAAACTACAGTGATCCTGGAACTCCTTCCATGATGCTTGAAATGTTATTTTAGTCTCGGACTGCTATTTAGGTTTTAGGTTATTTATGGGGGTGCCAGGGGCGGGACTCCCCCCCCCCCCCGCCGGGGAGAAAATTAAGGTTTCCTCGGAGCTTTGTAGGGTAATGTCAAGGGGCAGACGAAGCTCCAACACCAAAACGGGCTTAAAAAATGCACGCAAAACACGGCAAATACCGTTTTTTTTGCTCGTCGGACTGAAAACCGGGATACGCCCACCTGAAAATCAAACTTGCCCAACTCGTCGTGGGATTCGTGCCCACTGTCGCGGAAATTGCCCTGTTGTCGGGGAATTCTTGGCGCCGCAACTGCGCGTCACCCCAACTAATGATTGACTTTTATCACGGTGCAATTGCCTATGATGCTGGGGAGAACACAATAAACGATTACACCCTCGCCTATGTTAATTTGTGAATAGCCTAAAGCCATAGTTTTCATTCTTTCTAAAATTTTGAAGAAACCAGAACAATATTATTTAAGTTAGAGATGCAGCCAGAAAAAATAGACATCAGATAAGGCAGACAGACTTTCAGAATACATACAGAGCTCATTGCAATACCTTATTGCTACTTGCACTGTGATAATCTTCTAATCATCAGAGACACAGACTAAACATACATACTCCTCTCAGGGTCAAGAAAGATTATGCTTTGAAATTGTAATGATAGCAGCTAGTAGATTGGACCAGAGTGTATCAGTAACTGTTAGGCCTGTTTAGTCTCTGGTTTTTGTCACTAAAAACAGAGGGCAGTATACACAACATCAAATAGATTAGAATCCAGAATTCATGTGGTAAAGCGGATTAGCACTAAACCTCGGGAGGACCTAACTGTTGGTTCTGACATTATTTGAAGATTTGAAGTGAATCGGCCCAATAGTTTTTAGATGTGGATGCAGAAAGACAGGCAGATAAGTGGGGCAAGGGTAATAAACACAATTTCAACATTCACTATTTTTGTTACTGTAGTCATACATTTCTGTAATGTAGATTATAAACTCTACGCATGCTTTTGTGAATGTACGTTGTATTTGTTGATTTTGAAATAAACTACTAAAATGAAATGAAATTACTTCAATGAAAAGAATACTAAACAAAGTAGTAATGCTACTCATACATTATAATGATAAACCTATGTAATTTAAAGCTGTTGTATATTAAATTACTACTTATTGCATGGAAATTTCATAGCAAACAATTAAATATAATGGCATAATAAAGTGAAAATAAAACATTGTTATCACAATACTCAAAATTTAATAAAATATAATAAAGTACTCTAATCAGTTTATTTTACAATCAAAATGCTGATTGCGATTAAATAGTATTGTACATTCCATAGAGAGTTAAAAGGTATGACCTATATAATATTTAGATAGATTACATTTCTAGTATAGCTTTTAAACAAAGAAAATAACATCGAATTTTACATAATATTTTCCATAGTATTAACAATAACAGCGAATAACAGAGTGTGGCTTATATTTTAATACTGTATTATTATATTTCATTAATAGTATTTTAAAAAGGAATAAATAAGTCTTCTATTTAATATAGGATAAATCATATTTATTTTCTCTGATATTCAGATTTAAATGCAATGCGTTATAAAAAATACTATAGAAAAAACGAAAATAAAAGGATATAAGATATAACAATAACATCGCTTTCAGTACGCCATGATTTTTCAGTCAATTGACCATGTTTTTTTAACATAAAAAAAGTTTCATCTCTCAGCTTCTAGTTGTTTTGTGCGAGTAAGATACTCTGGTATGCCCATTTCGCCTTTTAGTTTGTTTTCTTGCTGGTATGTTGATGTGATCCTTTGCTGACTCCGCCAACTCGGTGGAATTTGATGAAGTCTGAGGTAAATTACTATATTGGGCTTTACAATACTGTAAAGCGATTTTCCCGTCATCAGTTCTATCATTTTGTTCTTTCTAATGCTCCACCTTATCAATAGGTGTTGATGTTAAATTTTATCGTGTGAGACTTGGGATCGACCTCATTTGACGCCATTTTGCTGTCGAGTTATGAAGCACATTACGTTGCAATTATATTTAATTTTCATTAATCTTAAGCTCGATTGTTCAATATTCTTATCGATATTGCCATTAAACAAATTCAGGCAATGTGCCAAGAAATAGTTATTTTAGCACATCTTTGAATTTTACGCTGGACGACAGTTTAACATTACTTGACCTGCGTTCACGGTCTCGTGTTCAGATAAGCGTTTCATAGATGGCACCTTGAGGCAAGCTTTTAAAAAATACGTGCAAACCAAGATTGTATTCCGACAAACAAGTCTCATGTGAGTAATGACAAAGGGCACATTAGAGCAAAAAAAAAAAGGCGTCCATACGTAAGTGCATCTTCCATGAGTTCTCAGAGATGACGCCTCTCCAAAAAATACACGATTCGAATTCGTACCAATCAAGAGAGTGTGTTAACACAGACGGGTTTCACGTGAGTAGAGGTGGCGTCTAGTGGTAAAAAGTTGAAAAAGGTCCTCCACAAGTATGATATTCTAATTCAAACACGTGCAAAACAATATAGTTGCAAATTCAAACAGATTCCATGTGAGCTGAAAGATGGCGCGTTGTGGCAAGCAGTTAAAAAAGTCGTTCATACGTTATAAAAATATCAAGTTCGAAGACATCCCAACCAAGCGATGTAAACAGATTTCAAGTTAGTGTTGAGAAATTGCACATTGAGCTAAAGACTGTTGGAAAAAGCATCCGTAAGTATATAAACTGATTTTCTAAATCGAATACGTGTCAACCAAAATAGTATCTTCACGTAAACTGGTTCAATTTGAGGTTTGACAAATTACTTTATTGTGTTAAACAGGCAAACAAGTTGAAAAAGTCCTCTGTGGTTATTTTCAATCTGAGTACGTACCAACCAAAATAATACAGTATGTTTGCGCAAGCAGTTTCCATGCGGGTTTAGGTTGTGAAAGATTGCCTAGGTATCATAATTATTCGGCAAAGCGTCCAAAAGTCGCTAATCGTCTTTACCATTTTTATCAGTTATGATATGTAACTAATTCGTACAAAGCACAATACACAGGATTAGTTTCATATGGTAAATGAGAGCCGTAATTTAGAAGTGCAAAACACAATTCTGTGCCTAAAACTTTCATAATTTGAAATGATCTGCAACCTGGAATAGATACGCAGAAGTGTAAACAGTGCATGCGAGTTTTTCCGGTCGGTCGATGTCCTAAGTTTACGAGGTTCAACGCGTAGGATGTCAGACACAGCCTTCTACCAGTTGGTGCTGAAACTAACCTTGCTATGTATGGACCAACTAAATCTGAAAAGAATTGTTGAATATAAAATGTTTTAAATTAGTGTTCCTACAAAATTTAAGACAAAGGCTAAGTCAGACAGCGTCGAACGATGAGTCTCGGGATGCATCCACTCAGGGCCAGACCCCAGTGGAACTGGATCATGGGGTTGGGGTACTAGGCTAGACAGGCACATCTCTGAGGATTAACAAAACCCCGACAGCAATAGGCATTGGTAGAAGGCCTGCTTATGGCCCTGGTCATTTTCCTATATAGAAGCTCTCTGATGCACTTTTAGAGGCATTAGTGTCCAAAAAATTGCGGATCCGCGCCTGCAGTCGATCTTGCCACGACGTCTTCTGAGTTGACCCTAAACCCGATTAAGAATGTCGTCGTGGCTGTCTGAGTTGAGTCTTCGGGGCTGATTACCTGCCGTGCGATTTAGATTCACAACCCCAAAAAATAAAACAACGAAAAAGAACAATAGGGAGGTGTAATTACTGTAAATATGACACGAATATTCGGAGTTCAACATGGAGACGAAAAGAGCCCTACAGAAAATAGAGTGGGAGAGAATGGTGAGCCATCGTGTCGAAACCGGATGATGGTTGTCAAGGTGACGATAAACTGGCGCTTCAAAAAAACATGTTGATAGATTATAGTTTGGTTCGAAGGGTTTTTGCAATTTCAAGGGTTTTGCAGTAGATCCTGAATTGATAGGATCATGGAATTTTGTACCGTAAGTAATTCTCAGAAGTACACATTAGGGGCGTCTATTGCGCCTCCACTATTGTGGCAGTTGGGCCCCTTTATATTACGAGCACCGGGTCTAAAAGTGACCCTAAAATAATTAAAAAAATCAGACGTAGATATGGGTCATGGATACATAAACGGGCTACACATAATGGGGATTTTTTTCAACTTGTCTAAATTAAAACAGGGAACCACGCCCAACAGGACCCGCGAAAGTGTATCCCCTTTTACTGGATCTTGGATCCGCCTCTACACATTTTTTTTATCTATCAACTGTCTACTTCAACGACTTCACACGTATGTCAATAGGTTTTAATATTTTGATTTTTATATAAACGTAGATTATCATTTGTTAACATTTTCAACTTTGATCATCTAATACATAATTTTGTAATTGAAATTTATATTATTGTAAATGATTACTGGTTTTATAATATAAATTTGCAGAAACTATACAATTCGCCTGTCAAATAGGCCTAGAGTTATCGAACAAATGATCTTCTAAATCATGAAAAAGTGTAATATAAAGCTACTTACGTTCAAATGTTGGGTCAATGGTTGTTGCAACATATGTAGTAGGAGGGAGTGTCGTCGAATCTAAAGGAAAGTATAGTTTCTAATAAAATAACAAGATATTGAATCGTCTATAAGGGGGTTTTTAGGTTAATTTATTAAGTTGTCTGTGTTTGATCGTTTATTTTTAACTTTAATATATTATACTTTTAGTATGTCAGTTGATCGGCAACAGTTATAACTTAAGGTATTTATCTTCCGTTATTTCTATCGGTTTTATATTTATTTGGAAACTATTTAGTAATATTTTTTGGTCGTCAGTCGATATGTCCGCTTTCACTATGAATTAGGGTTTATGTGTCATTTTCATGATCTGGTAGTTTTGTTTGTTTTTTTTTCGAATTTAACAGATAGTTTCTAGTGTCTATCATTCATCATAAGAAGGACCCATCATTTGGTACAATTCCGTTCCTAATAGTGATAATGGTTGGCTGATATGCAAGCACAAGGGATAACACCTAGGGCCTACAGTAAGAAATGGTAACCTTAGTGTATGGTCGTTGACTAGCCTAATTAAATAAGCATGGATCATCAGGTACCCGAAGTAAAACCTATGTAAAGCAGTGGCAGCTCATCAGACTAAAAACCGGATACACGCCCACCTCGAAATTTAACTTGCCCAACTCGTCGGGGGAACCTGTCGGGGCATTGCCCTGCTGTCGGGGAATTCCTGGCGCCGCCACTGATGTACAGGTTAACATAAGGATACTGGTCTTGATATCACCACAGAACCGGCATAGTGGAGAATCGCAGATCTATAATTGTTTTTAGCAGGATTGTTAACCGCGGTAGAAATGATAATGATGGTGAAGGGTGATGGGTGAGGATGATGGTGATAAATCTGAAGTAAAAAATAGATTAATCTATTTTGTTGGTGGTTTAGTTACAAGATACACAATAAAGTTTATTGAGCTCATTTCGCGAAATATCTTTAATTTTAGGGCGATAGATTAATTAATTAAATTGATAGGTCGTCTTGAAAAGATATCAATTGATCACCGGTTCATGTGGACAACTGATGAACCAGTTCTTAAATTTCTCTTAACGTGTCAAAATAGGTAGGAAATCTGAAGTGGATGAAGACTGGGTTTCTATTGGTTGATTTGATACTGTATCTAATTCTAGTATTACCCACCTTCCGTGGTTGGATCCATTGTTGTAACAACTGATGTAGTTGGCGGCACGGGTGTTGTTGAATCTTTAAAATATATAGGCATTAAAAAATTAAAGAAAACACTTTAATTCATTGACACATTTATTTTTCATTTTATTGACTGATTATTTATTTCAACTTCAAGATAATGCCGCAAAACACTTTGCAAATCAAAAGTAGGTCTACTACAGTCAACCTTCTCATTTACGAACTTCTCATTTACAAACCTTCTATTTTACAAACACTATTCTGTCAACAACGTCAGTTAAATAATGGCCACTGATGTAATTATTTGATAAATTATCTTTGATATTTGTTTTTATTATTATTTTATATTTTATTCTTCTTATTTCATTTAAACAACTTTGTTTAACAATCAAGAGCAAAAATAAACACAAATAAGTGTTTTGGAGGCCTTACTTGACCAGTTTTCATAAACCTTCTCATTTACAAACTTTCTCATTTACAAACACCTTCCAGCCCAAGGGGTGTGTAAATGAGAAGGTCGACTGTACTCAAATTACACAGTATTATACAGAATAGAACAATACAGATTTTGAAATGGTTGCGCCTGAAAACTGAAATCACATTCCTTAACTCATAATGGAATGATCAGTCAAAATTACATAGGAACAGGTTGTAGTGTGATTTTTTATACGATTTTCAAACAATACAATCCTTTCAAAATCCATAATTAATTTTGCTATCTTATAAACTTGTGTAGTGGCAGAGTAAAACCAAATGAGGCATAAGTCACAAAGCCAGTTTTCCACAATCATCAGACAAAAAAAAAACAAAAAAAAAAAAAACCCCGCAATTGTCTTCAAATAATGTTATATTTAAAAAAAAACATACAGAATAAACATTCAACTTTTATACTACATTAAATATTTTCAGATCTGTAATCCAAAAAGTTAATTCAAAACATAATAATAATAATAATAATGCAAAATTAACACTTCTAACGCGCCTATTAAAGTTAAAACCTTAACTTGCCACCGGCGCCAATTTAAAATGAGCCTACTTATTAAGTGTACTGAGAAGAATTTTTCAAGGGCAGTTTTCTCAAAACTTACCGTACATTTTGAAGAATGTTTATACTTTGATTGTTCATAACTTTGCAAGGAATCATCGTATGCAACTACTTATTTTTTTTTTTGCCATGTGAAAGATAATAATGTGTAGTTCCATAATCTATAAATCAATTTTTGCTCTGTCACATATGAATAGGAGACCCGATTTTTTAAAAAATTTAAGGCCCACTTTGAAAAGTTTTTTTCCTTTCATTATCTCATCAGTGCGGTAGTAACTAATTGTTATATAGGTGTACCCCAGTACAGTAGTTGAAAGTAAAAATCAGGGGCTACCGGGACAAAAGGCTAACAAAGGTTTCTTGGTATTAATCAAACCGCTAAAATATACTCTTTCAAATAAAAAAGGACCTCTTCGATCTCCCAGGGCAAAAAAAGTTATAGGCCTTTTAATGAGACACCATTTTGAATTTTAAGATGACCGAGGTACTAGAAAGACCATGGTCATGTTTGGTGTCAAATTATAGGTAAATTTGCACAGATCATTTCTGTCAATTGCATCTATATTGAAAAATGTTTTCAAAGATATAAGTCATTTAATGTTGTTTCTTGGGTAAAGCAGGTCAAAGGTCAAATAATTAGCTTTTGATAAATACCATAGTGTTTAATATCGTTTTAAAGCTTATTTAATGCCATTTAATAATTTGTATTACATATGTCTATGTAAATGTTGAGACGATGAATATCCAGCTGTGCTACTTAAATTACCCCTAACTAAAAACTCAAAATTTTTGTCCTTTCCGACAATATGTAATCTTTTTGCTTTTTCTGATGTTAGTAATGAACCAATTGACATGGGCTTTAAATTAAAACAGACAATCATATGACCTTTAACATGATACCAGAATCCAAGGTATTTGAAACTGCACTTCTTATGGCAATTTACATTAGCCCTACCCTTAAACATAAACGTGTATATGGCTTTTTGATACTATGTCGTAATCAACCAACTTTATGAGCTTAATTTTAAAAGATGAAAATCAAGTAATATTTAGAATCATACCAAGATCAAGAATATTGATCAATTCAAACTACAGTTATGGATTACCCATTCCAAATCCTGAAACTTTTATATTTTTTTACAATACGCGGACATTCGTGGTACCATTAATAATCTGGATGTTATTGAGGTAATATTATAAATCATCTGATTTTTATAATGGTAACAAGGTCAAAGGAATGATCACTTAAAACTGCACTTTGGTACACTACTTTGACTATATTATCCCTGTCCCAAAAACTTGAATTGTTTATGTGACACCTAGGTATTAATCCCTTATGTCATTGATTATCCAATTGATATGAGCTATATATGTTAAAATATAAACAAACAATATTTATAATGATGGCAGAATAAAAGAAAAGATCACCGAAATCTGCACATATGGCTATATTACTTATACACCAAAAACGTTTTCATCATTTTCGACATTGTGTGACCTTTTGACTCATGATGTTATTAATGAACCAATTGTCATGGGCTTAATATTAAAACATAGCTAATTTTCTTTATCTTTACTATGCCAGAATATACTGTTCATATAGAGATGCACTTATCGATATTTATATTACCCCTATTCACAACACCCAAATGTTTTATCTTTTTAAAAAATATTTGACTTTTTGAAATTTTATGCTGTCATTAATGAACCAATTATTATAGGCTTAATGTTATGATATGTTAGAATGATACTGTGACAAATTTATCGATCAGTAGTTATGGCTCATTAGCCCACCCCAGAAAATTTTAAATGTTTATATGTTTTTCAAAACATTTAAAATTTTGGCATTAATGACCCAGTAGTTATGCTATTAGTATTATAAATCATACAATTTTATGCTACCAGGATCAAAACCATAGATATATTATTACGGCTAGATGGTGATCTTAACACTGTAAAAATGGCAGTCCATGTAGGCGCCTACTATT
>JAOTQE010077639.1:0-2500 GCA_025631205.1 Nesometra sesokonis
CCTCTGGCTGCGCCCCTGTATGCACGTATACATTAACAGTGGCGGATTTAAGATGGCTTAAGCCACCCTATATTTTTTTTTTTTGGTTTGCTTGTCAAAACCAACATCGGGATTTAAGACCCTCTAAATCACAATCCTGGATCCGCCCCTGACTTAGGCCTACAAACTTGAGTTCATGAATTTGTTCTTATGCTGTTTTTTAGTTTTTAGTTTAATCGTTCTTAACGTATAGGCCTATTTTACTAATGGGTCACTGTTCTCTACGCCCTGCAGGGGCGGCGGAACGTTTTAGAATTAGTGGGGGGGGGACGAAGTTAACTTTTTAAAATTCGCGCTCGGCTACCCCCAAGTCCGCTTAGAATTTGATAATTTGATGAGCAAAAAAACAAAACCTTTTTGCCTCTAATGTCGTGCTTTCCTGGTCCCTAAGGGTGGTTTTCACGCCCACAATATTCATATTTTACCATAGTTTTGGAGTTGTAAAATGTGAATTTTGTTGTTGGAGTCCCATTTCAGGGGGGACGATCCCCCCCTGAGTTGTCACTGGGGGGACATGTCCCCCCATCCCTCCTCTTCCGCCGCCCATGTCCGTGTCCGCTTACGGGAGGTGTCTGCTAACGAGAGGTACCAAATGTTCTTATTTGATAGGAAGAACAAGCAGCTGTTTGAATTAGTGTCCGTATGGGAGGTGTCCGCTTACGATAAGTGTCCGCCCAGGGAGGTTCAACTGTTTATTTATTATTATTTGAAATAAAGTTTGCAAACTGAATCGGAGTTCTCGGAAGCTTGATAGCTCCGATGATTACCTTGTAAAAGCGTCCTCTATACTATTTTTTTTAATTTTATGTGATTTAAGTTTTTCGATGTTAATGCGCTAGTGAGGTTTTGCAAATTTACGAAATACTATAACGAAAACGGATACGTCACACTTCCATTTTTGAAAGTTGCTAAATGTGTTCAAAAATATATCAAAATGTCTAATTTTTTTGATGATCGTTGTGAAAAATATTTACCAACTGTGACTGATATTCAAGGTGTTCAATTCAAACGTTATAAGGATTTATGACGTATACGTTTTTGTTTTTGTATTTCGTGAAGCTGCAAAATTTACTCCCTACTAAGGATAATTTCCCATTTACCACCTTCCGGTGTTAAATTTGCAGTATATCAGGAGACAATCCTACTTTTTTCGAGTGTACTGTGTTCTTTAACGTGCATATGAGCCATGCTGTACACGAGACCAACGGCTTAACGTCTCACCTAAAAGAGTGCGCTGTTAACTTGTATTTCCACCTTCCAACCGAAACACAAAGGCCGTGTTTCCGGAATTTCAGATTATCCGATAAAATATAACCCAATCAAATCAATTTAAAAAAATACAACTGCGCGAACTCAATGGATACCATAATGCATTGTGAGTCCACTAACTTCCAGTAATTTTTTAGTGACTTCCCTTTTCCTCTTGTAGAACCCTGGTGGCACCGCGGTGAAATCATCACAAAAACAAGAGGGTTGACCCCGTGTCAAAGGTAAAACATTATTGCATTTAGGTCAATTATCGGATAATTATGGGAATACAATCGGATAATTATCGGATAATTTTATTACGTCAGAATATGTTAAACACCCGTTTCTGCAGCAATTTTATCGGATAATTTTTATCGCGATAATTTATGGGATATTTTTTCTGCGGAAACACGGCTAAAGAGAGTGGCATGGTATTCGATCATACTGTGGACAAGCAAGTCTCCACATTCAGCACACAGCACCCTCTTAAAAAAATACAATATTACTAACTCCATTGTTAGAACTAAACGTTAAAAAAACCCAATAATATAAGGCCTAGTAGTAAGGGGTTACACCAGCTGTGCCCTCTCCCGTATAACGTAGGTTTCAGGGTGACTTAACTCTGCCCACCGAACACCGTCGCGGTATTATGAACGTTGATAACAAATGATTATATTTAACCATTCTTCATAATAGCTTACTATAGACAAGTTAATACTGTAGTTAATATTGCACCGTCTTTAGGATGAGACATTAAGCCGTTGGTCCCGTATACAACATGACTCAAGTGCACCTTAAGTGAATTGTATACTGTGCACTGCAAAATCACCAGAAGGATCTCACTGGAAATAAGTCTACTCAGAACCTTGGTGTCTTACATCAGAGAATAAATAAATTCAAAACAAAATAATTACTTTATCAGAAATAATATACAGAGTCTTTTAACGGAATTCCAATATAAATCAGTGTTCTTAAAACTATGTAACTGCGAAAGGTGTTTAATTTCCATTCCATGCCTAGGGAAAAACCTGAGTAAAATCAATGTTTTGATATCTTGATCGTTTGGCAAGGATTAACATCACGGCACAATGTCTTAATGGCGGATTTTTTTTCCAGGTATTACATAATTGTCTTCAATCGTCATATATTCTGGTTCAATATATATATTAATAGTACATTTGCAATTACAGTTTGTATTAATCGCAAGACGCGC
>JAOTQE010077639.1:7500-16081 GCA_025631205.1 Nesometra sesokonis
CACTGCCTGATAAAATGTTAATCCATTGTAACTATAAGATTCAGAATAAGGTATACAGGCGTATTTAAACCAGACTACAAAAGGACTTCAGTGTTTTATCGCCAATTTTGAGGTTTTGAGGTTTTTTTCAATTTTGAGGGTTTTTTTTATTTATTCGGTGTTGTGACACACAAAGAAAAACCCACGGAAGTCAGAAGTAGAGTTATTTCTAGCGTGGTCCTTCTGGTGGTAACTACTCTTTTCTAAAGAGTACACTGTGCTCTTTAACGTGCACATGAACCATGTTGTACACGGGACCAACGGTTTAACGTCTCATCCGAAAGACGATGCGCGTGCGCTATTAACTTGTATTTCGACCCTTCAGCCAAAACACAAGGAGAGTGTATTCGATTGAACGAAACGGGGACCAGCAATCATTCACTGTTCACCGTACATTTTTCCAAATCCATACAAAATAGTCCTTCTACCGTCCCTGCTAAAATTGTCTTGTCGGATAAAGAATTAAAATTGGAGGTACCGTACTAGCCTAAACATCCGTTCTTGTGTACACTTCAAAAAACCTATTGCATCTTTTGAAAAGATATTCCAAAGTGCTTTGGCTCTCTTCGGCCCTGTCAGACACACCAAGAGCGATGGTTGAAAGTTGATAAATGTGTACGTCAAAACCTGTTGGCCAAAGGTGACGCCAGCAGGGGGGGGGGGGCCTCCCCGTCGGGAAAAGTTGCCTCCCCGTCGGGGAAGTTTGACCATTTTCGTCAAAATAAAAATATTATATAATTGCCCTTAAAAATTGAAAATAGACATAAAAATGGGCCAGAACGGAGAAATAGTATTTTTTATTGCTCATCAAAACCAAACTGGTAACCACGCCCACCCGGACCTCCCGAGTTGGCCGCCCTGTCGGGGACCATGCCCCCCCCCCCCCGGCCGGGGAAATCCTGGCGCCACCACTGCTGTTGACACCTCAGCTGAGTAGGCTTGAGTTACAGGTTGTTATTTTACTTGTAATGTTAAAGGGATTCCTTCAAAAATCTACCACAATATAAATTTCTTTTGAAATATACCTGTTTATTGTTTCAAAAATAATAAACATACCTGTATACTTGTTTATGAGTAGAAAAAGCTAACAATTATCGAACTCTTTCAGGCCTTTCCATCCACTTTATATTGTAGGATCCACCCAAAAAAAATAAAATCTATACTTATTTTGCATTCTTATGTATAATATACTTACGAATTTAAATGCAAAATAGTGTCATCTAAAATATTTTATTTTTTTGTTGAAAATGCAGAATTTTGGAAGGAATGGGCCTTTAAAACATTAAAACTACAGTATCACAGTCATAAAAATAATGTATCTGTCAATTGTATAATTTAGAAAATGGGTATATTTTAAACTGTTCTTTACAGAAATTCAACGTACAGTATTTTTTTACAAAATATATCTTTTTTAAACAGTACATTTCTAAAGGGAAGCACGGGAAGAAAAACTTGTAGAGGGTTGCCTAAAATAATTGGAAAACCCTACACTTAAGTAATACTAACTTATTTATTTATTTTTATTTATTTGTTCAAGATCCGACAGTGTGTAAGGATCGCCATAAAATATTTTAAAATATATAAAAATCTGCAAAGTTATATACAGCATTAAATAACAATTAAACACGTTAATTAGATACATTATGAGTATGTAGACTACATAAAAGATGCGGTTGTGGTATTTTAAAAATCTCACTAGGATATTTGATGCCTGAAATATAGTTAAAATTTTCAAAAATCGTAGAATTTATTTTATTGTATATGCCATCATATATGTAGCCTACATCATTACATATTCTCAAGAAATATGCGTAGATTTAAATCGAATATTTAAAGAGGTTTTCACATCAGAAAAACGATCAGTTCTTGCATTCTGTGATGTGAAAACAGAATTGATGAGGGCGCACTGTATCACGACAGAAAACAGGTGGTCAAAATCAACCACCCGGTTTATGATCTCACATTTTTGTGTTTTTTAGATTAATTTTCAAAAGTATTTACAGCTTTTTAAAAATTTGTAAAACCTATTTAGTTTTTGTTTAATATAATTTAACTATTAACATGTCAAATTCTTCTCTTCTGCTGCGAAAGTGTATTTGGAATTCATTACCATCGTCTCTCAAATTCGCGCGGATTCATCTATTTTGAATTTCTTAATTGAATTCTGAATTGAATTTCAATTGTTATTCGCTATAGATGCCATCGAGGTTATCAAAAAACAACAAACAATAGATATACAACAATATTATACAAAATCGAATTAACATATTTACATTATAATCTATATAAGAGGGGAGGGCAGAAAAGGTTAATACGGTTTTAAGTTATAAGCGAGTGTGGGGAAGGCTAGAATGGAAAAAAAAACGAGAACTAGCATGAAAACGGATATGACTTAATTGTCGGTCACTGAAAAGGGATAGACCCAGCCATAATTCGAATAGGAGGAAGAAAATGAATTAAGGGGTGACCGTGAGATTGCAAAACTTCACAATCTTTACAAATACATTTTGCGAAAAGAAATTCAAGACATTAGATAAGGGAAAGATAACATTGTAGAAGAAGCCTGTAGAAACAGCAGACTTTATTTTTAGTTCGGTATGTTAATCTATCGATATATTTATTATATATTATAATATTAATAACAATAAATTATAGAACCTCAGAAATGATAAGACAACTGTATTGCGAAGTTTTTGAATTAAAATTAAAACATAAAAAACACGAACTGATTTAGGACTAGCGGAAACAAAAGTAATCGCTTACAAAGCACTGTAATTTTTGGGTTTAAAAATCGTCTTCCATTACTACTCTACCACTAGTAGGGCCGGCACGTCGCATTAACGTTTAAATATATTTTTGTAGATTTTGACAAAGGAGTTTAGAAGTGAAAATTAGATATAGATATAGAGATCTTTAAATTACTTAGAATATTTATTTGTACAAACTAAATTGTTTTTGAAATTGAACACAATGAATATCGTAGATTACAAAATTGAAAAAAAAAAAATATAACGAACTGCCTGCCATCGGGATCGAACACATGACCTTTGCTTTGGTAGAACGGTCATGTTAACCTTAAACGCCCGAGCCACACATGTGATTGCTGATAGTTTGTCCTATGACTTAAAACCCGTTGTTTCGGGGTATGGACACCCTAGTGTATAACCAAAGAGTTATTATATATGTAGTTCCTTGGTTTAACTCTTTTTGGACATTAATTTAAGTCTAAATTAAGTTTCATGCACGTCTATTCAAAACTGGCGACGTTGGACGCTTTCAAATTATTTGTCCCAACAACAACTCCACCAACGGAAGAACATGAGTGAGGTTCTAAGATCCGCTTCACATACAAACATACATACAGTACCACATAGACGAAATGGCAGGAAAAATGACTACGCATGCCACTTGCTGAGCAATATTCCTTGGTGTGCTCTGAGCTTAAACAGTAAGAACATTACATGTCAGGATTCTAAAATACTACACTCGACACTAAAAATGTCGAACAGTTTTCATAAAGTTGCTATGATGTGTTGTAAGAAACAATGATTAAAGATGGAGATATAATGCCCTTGGGAAATGAATAGAAATAGAAATGGCGTTGTCACTAGGTTCGTCGATCGTCTATAAAGCATTCGATTTACACTAAAGATTTTGATTTGAACGATGTTAATGTGTTCACTATAATTTCTATAATATACTTTCTAGGAAACGACTAATTGTATTGCTGGATGGGCCATTCAACATATTAGTAATCAATATAACCATTATTAAAATATCATTAAAATTACCCATTTACTGTGAAATAAGTATATAAAGCCCTTTATAAAAAAAGAGATAGGCTACTCCAAGCGCTAGCTAAACTTGAAGAAAAAATATGTTGCAATTAAGATGTCTTCGGAATGTATAAGATGCATCTCTTTTCAAATTAAAGTGTTGACAATTGAGGTACTCGATCCCGGACGTCCGAAAATTCAACTTATTTCTAAATACTCAGTGTCCATGGGGGTGGGGGTGTTAATGTTACTCGAGACACCCCATCTTCTCCCACTTTGAGGAAAAACAACATAAGCATATTTACATATGAAGAATTGGGTCACGAGGTCTCCCAATCCTCTTTTTTTTTCTTTGCTCGTGAAAATGCGAATCACAGTAGAGCACCAACCTTCCCCAATACCGGGCCTGGATACACCCCTGGTACTAATTGTTTTAAAATAACTCAGCACGAATCTGTCTTGAAAGACGAGGCCTATGGTATAGTTTTTAACCATGTTTGTTTTTATGCTAAATTAATATTTAAAAATTGGTTCCTTAAAATATGATTTTTTTCAATTCCTATGCCACGTTTTGTACGCATGCATGCGTAGACTATGAAAGTGTTTCGTAAGGTCAAGGGTCAAGACTTTAATAAAAACGATAACGTTTAATCGATAAAGTTAATCTTTATATATAGAAATGATTTGGTAATAAACGATACATTTTGAATACTAACGAGATCGTGTTGTCTGTTTGCATAACAAGAAGAAGATACTTATTGGTTTGTTGTTTTTTAAGATTCGTTTTTTCACTGTAGTAGGCCTATTATCCTTAATGATTCGTATGTGTTCAATATTTATTAACATACATAGTAAATGATTCTAATGGCCTTGAATAATTCGAATGAATATAATTTGAAGTTACCGAGAATAAACATAGTCGTTGAAACACTACAAAGAACATTTATTTTTAGAACAATGTAGCTTTGTTACTTTTAAAGTAAAAAACCATTCTTTTGTGACTATTCGGGTTGGAGCTAAACCGACCTGGAATTATTTGAACAAAATAAAGATGGTGGTGGTGACTACAACAATGACTATGATGATGATGATGATGATGACGCTGATCATGATGATGGTGATGATGATGACGCTGATCATGATGATGATTATAAATAAATATAATAAAATAATAGTATTCATGCCATGTTCTATTTTAAGATACGCCTTTAGGAAAACGTTTCAGTATTTAGGGGTTACAACCAATCTTTTATTTTGTTCTTTGAATTTATTAATTTCCATTTTACATCTATTGGCCCCTGCTACAAAATCTTAGTGATGGTTTTCAATCCGATAATTAGATTTAAACACCAAAATATTTCTACTTTAACAAATCGTAGCAGTAGCAGACGGTCAAACCTCAGTCACCGTGCTCGGACCGTGCGTCGACTTTGCTAATCGCCATATTCGTCCAATATCATTAATATTGCTAACCTTTTCTAGTCTTCTTTTGTCTCGCAATTCACATTTTCATATCCGTACAGTACTTGAATAATAACCATGGTAACCGAATGCATTTGTGACGTCATTCAGTTCCCATATGATTAATTCAACGCATAAACTGATACTGACATGATCCCGCCCACTTGAGTTGACTATCTCTCAAGCCGAAACTTTATGATTGTCTATCGTATCGCATCATGTAATCCTTTTCCCTATGGTTTTCAATGTGTTTTTCGTCTCCACCAGCTTACAGGTTTCAAATGATTATTGACCTACATAAAACACGTTATGATAATACTGTAGTTATTAATTATCATGTTTTTTTTAAATAATAGTAATAAATTATATATACACATTAATACTAATAACCATCTTCATCTAAATAATCCGATGAAATAGGGAAAAAGATGAAAGGTAACTTGCTGTTAACGATTTGTAACCATTACTATAAACTTGTAACATACATAAATAATTACCAATGCTGTTTCTCATTTAGCCTGCAGCATTCAAGGGGGAGAGGATGTCAGGGGTCCGGACCTCTTCAGCTTAAAGAAAGACTATAAGGGTTAGGTACCTGTGCAAAAGCATAAAGATGGGGGTGGCAGCCGCAAATACACGTAGAATATGGCGATTGTGGTTGTTTTTTTGTTTTGTTGGTCAAATCTACAAAATCTAAAATAGCGTGAACATGCCCACCTCGGTCAAAAATGGTGCCACCCCCCCCCCCCACACACACACACACTCCACACCCCCTATTTTTGCGTTTACCTTTACTATGTCTTGCACGATAGTTATCAAGACGGGACCAAAATCTCTAAGCGCATGTTGTAGTCCTAGGAAGTATGATAGATCCGATTCCGATCGGGTTTAGTATTTTACTTAAAGACACTAGTGAGTTTTCGCAACTTTACGAAATACGAAAACGGATACGTCATACATTCTTGTAACGTTTGAATTGAACACCTCTGTCACAGTTGGACAATATTTTACGACGATCATCAACAATTCTTAGGTAGAAATTTTGATATATTTTGAACACATTTAGCAACTTTAAAAATGGAATTGTGACGTATCCGTTTTCGTTATTGTATCTCGTAAATATGCGAAACCTCACTATTGACTCACTATCGCAAATTGAGGTAGTATATTAGATTCCACACCAGTAATACGTATCTGAATTTATATCAACACGACCCCGCCAATCCCCTCCCCCATCTCCCACACCCCAAAGAAAACGGAACTGATGAGCTGCTTGGGCTATTGGATCAGAATCTGAACGTGTGCTTGTATACTCTCTTAATTATTATAGAGCATAAGTAGTTAATAGTGACATTGGGTTGGTATTATTAAACAAAGGCATTAAATTTAAATGAAAATGAATAATTTATATTACTGATTTACCAAATTCTTCCACATATTTTGGCTTTCGATTATTGACATATGATTCTAATTTATTTCATAATTATCCAAGAGACACAAACGATCAAAAAAATCAAACAAAAATAAATTAACGAAATAGAAATAAAACTAATTAGATTATTTTTTATGGAAGAGGTAAGAGGATTTCTTTAGACGGCCTTATAAGTGTCAATGTATAAAGTTAATGAAGTTTCTTGTGTTGGAGTCACCATAGACACACACACTTAGCATTGAAATCACATATTAAAGAAGTAAATAAAAATATTCGTAAGAAATCAGAGATTATTCTTAAATTAAATAGTTAGGTTTCCGCAATATGTTCTAATTTTACTTTCAGGACCCTAGCCGGAATAGAAAAACAGACGTGTCTCCTCATAGTTTCGGTGTTTGTTTAATCACCAGTCATTTATACATTTATAAACTTCATAAACTTAAAATTAGTTTATCTGTTTTTAATTTATATAGCTGATTCTCCTCATAGTTCAATTAATTATTTTAAAACCGCAGTCCATTGTCAAAATATCAGGTTTAAGTTTGGTGACAATCGGTACGTCCCAAAAACGAATACAGTCAGTGGCCAATTCGCCATGTCATATGCGTGTGCCAATCTGTGGAACCAATTACCATATGATTTAAAACGTATTAATTTAAAATATAAGTTTATACTAATTATTGAAAGAGTATTATTTAGTAAGCAACTAAGTTTATTTGTTTCGTATTTGTGTATTTCTTTCAAAAAAGTACAAGGCCCTATTTTTTACACTGTAAGCCCTTTTTAAAGAAAAATATTATTTTGTTCGTAAGTGGAACCAAACACGATTAATTTAACTTGTAAGCTATTTTTTGGTTTTCTGTTTTTTGCCTAGTATAAATTTAAATATGATTTATGTAAATATTTTGTACCGGTACTTTTTGACAAATAAAAAAATAAAACAAAGAATAAACCCACCAATGATGACAATGTGGATGCGTGACGATGACGACCACAACGACGACGACGACGACGACGATGACGACGACGACGACGATGATGATGATGATGATGATGATGATGATGCTGATGATGATGATGTGATGATGATGATGATGATGATGATGATGAAGACGATGATGATGATGATGATGATGATGATGTGATGATGATGATGATGTGATGATGATGATGTGATGAGGAGGATGATGATGAGGAGGATGATAGTGATTATAATGATGATGATAATGATGATAATGATGATGATGATGATGAGCATGAGGAGGAGGAGGAGGATGATAATGATGATGATGATGATGATTATGATGATGATGATGATTATGATGATGATGATAATTATGATGATGATGATCATCATGATCATTATCATGATGATCAAGATGAGGATCATGCTAATGATGGTTATGATGATGATGATGATCATGATGATGATGATGATGATGATCATGATCATGATGATCATGATGATGATGATGATGATGATCATGATCATGATGATCCACGCGTGAACTATGGACACACATAATTAAACCAATAATATAACGATGATACATAATTTATAGCATATAGTCCGTACCATATGGTTTCTTACCAGGCAGTGGCTATTTCTAGAACAAAAACCAGTACGATGTTACATGATTGACGGTGTATTTACGAGGCCTATGTTTCCACAGAGCACATTATCTGGGATCAGGGAAATAAATATAGCCGGAACCAACTGATGGATCTACTGGGATTGAGAAAAATACATTTGTAATGATTTGACTTTTTAAAGAGTGGTTATTGAATTTATTGTAAGTGTAAGATTTTGCATAATCTTATATTGGTAATTAGTCTTATATAGCGCCACCTATATTATGTGTGTTGCGCGCTC
>JAOTQE010077650.1:0-16078 GCA_025631205.1 Nesometra sesokonis
AGTGTAATGTGATCAGAGGAGCTACAAAGAATGGTTGTGTCATCAGCATACATAACGCATTTACCTTGGACTACATCAGGTAGAGAGTTCACAAATATATTGAAAAGAAGTGGTCCTAAAATAGATCCCTGTGGTATACCTATGTTTATTTTCATGGGATCAGAATGTGCAGAGTTAATTTGAACTATTTGGGATCTGTCATCTAAATATGACCTAAACCAATTCAAAGCTATAGTATTAAGACCAAGTTGTTTTAATTCATAAATAAGAATGGGGTGATCCACCGTATCAAATGCCTTCTTTAAATCCACAAATATAGTATATAATTACCCCATCTGTTGATGTTATTAATGCCGTAAAATTTATTCTAAATAATGGCTGTATTTTTTTATGTATACTTGTAGAGCATTGCTGGCCATATCCTTGGTAGTATCCTTTGATATGGCAGTTAACCCTGTTAACTACCTATATCTACCTTGTTTCTACCATTATCTACCATGTTAACAGAATCATTTTTTTTTCAAAGGGCAGCATCACAATCATAACATCAACTTATATCATTTTATAGCATAAAACTAAGTATGTTACCAACACCAGAAGATCATCTGGCATGTCATGAAACTTAAAATACCAACATCTACACAATTATCAGCAATCATCAGCATTATATAGTATTAAACCAAGTACTGTACCTTTGGTAAGTTGACATCCTTTATTGATCTCAACACCAGAACATCCTCTGGTGTGTCTGGAAACTTGAGTTTGAGGTTACCAGCAGCTGTGAGAACAGACTTCACTGCTCTCATTCCATAGTCATAATGGTGTTGAGAGGACAACTGAAAACGAATAACAAAAAGCAAAGTGAATCTTTGTATGGTTGTGATAATAGTATACAAATATATGCTGAGATAAAAAGCTATGGTTAAAACTATGGGTCCCAAAATGTCTGCAAATAGTACTTTTGCAGTCTCTGAGGGACCCATAGTTTTAATCCAGAGCCTTCCATCTCAGTATATATTTGTTTTATATACTGGATTCATACTTTCCTGTTCATTGAGGTTAGTGCAGCACTGGACACTGCAGACGCAACCAGTACCAGAGCCGGGCCACATGGATAGCGCCCTCTGGTGTTGAAATTAGGACCGAATCCGTAAATAGTCTTTTACTATTTACGGATCCGTAAATAGTACTTTGATGGTTGGATTATGATCATGTGATATGCTTTTAACCAATCAGTGAACAAGAATAAATCAATCCAGTGTATAATAATGGCTGAATACTACAGTAGTACAGTCAGATGAAACACAAAAACTAGTTTTGTATAAAGTAATACTTAGAAGTCAATTAGGCCACAAAGTGTTGGAGCATATACAAATTTTCGTCAGTTGGAACATAAATGAGAGTATGATAGTGTAATATATGGGATGCTAGCCATAATCAAACCATTTTCTTTCAGTACCTGTTCTTAAAAAGCAAATGTCCCAATTCTCCTGAAAATGACGGGAGCCTCCTGATTTTTTGAGTCATCTCTCGACCTCGTGAAAAAATACATTTTTCTCCTGAAAATTTTAAGTGTCTCCTTCAAATATTCAGAGTGGGTCTTGGCCTAGCCTAGGAGCAAAATTGGTTGTCCCTTCAAAAATATCAACTCTGCTCAATGTTACATAAAATTTATATACAATCATATAGATATTTTTACACATTGTTATGTACTTTTTCTGCGCTCTGTTTTTTACTATGACACATAGCACATTTGCATTTACACAAATTTTATCGACAAAGCAGCTGATATAAAATCTCCTGATTTTTCACTTCTCAGACTTGAGACCAGTGTAAAAAGTGAAAATTTTAATACAAAATTATCAAGTTTTTATCTGGACGTTTAGAACATCACCTAATAAACATAAGCTGGTGACTACAAGGAGACGAAAGAGTGTTGCTACAGTCGTTCAAGAAATTCAACCATAAGGGGTTGGTTTAAGCTTAAAGCTTAGCGGTAATTTATTAGTGAGGTTTCGCAAATTTATGAAATACGATAACAAAATCCTGTTCTAAACATAATAGTTTGTACGTTGCCCTAAAAACCCCATAATTGTGGTTTATAACCAAACTACCCCTACCACCACCACAAATACATCAAGGCAAACCATTGTCCTTACCTGTTCTGAACATAGTTTATATGTGGCTACAATTTTTGTAGCCAAGCCCCTTGCACTGACAAAGCCCATGGAGTAAAGACTGATAGCTGCAATTAGGGCATAGTCTGGAACCATCATAGCAACCGTACGAAATAACACCTAAATCAGAGTTGAAATAAATAAATAATTAAAAGGCTACACAAAATTAGCATGACCAGGTCATATGCGGCAAGGCATGGTGAATCCACCAAGTTGTTGTTGTTGTTGTTGTTGTTGTTGTTGTTGTTGTTGTTGTTGTTGTTGTTGCAAAGGAGGTTATTGAGAAAGGAACTGTAAACAAATATAAGAATTTTTTTTTATATTTTGCATAACTTTGATTATTGATGTCTGATTTTGAAGATTATATTAAGTGTATTATGGTTTTAATATTAACTCCACTTTTAAATTTTGCGACAACTTTGTGGCGTTGCCATGACATGCCACATACAATCATCTTGTAATAGTAACTCTAGTAGTAACCCACAGGATTACAAAAACTAAAAATGAAAAATAAACATTTTTTCCCACTTAGCATGTTTTTTTTCTTAAGATTATGAAACAAATTTCCAAAGGTTATTAATAACATGTTTATGCATCACTGGAAATAGTTTTCAATTAAAAAAATTAAGCCAAGATAACATAAAACACAACAAAAATAGAGATGTTTGTTTTTTTTTGCGTTTTTTGTAGTTGCTATAATGTTCTACGGTGACATAAAATCATGCTACAGTACTCTACAGTAAAATATTTAAATAAATAATAATTTTCTCAAACCTTTAAGTTATCTGGCAGCTCGGCTCTTCCAGCATAACCAGGGTTCATTGTTATGAACATTGTACAAGATGGATCCAATGAAATGTTAGTTCCTTCAAATACAAACATCTTCTTGCGTTCCGCTACCGCCCTCTGGATGCTTTGAATTTGCTGCGCAACCACTGACAATACCTTGATGTCAACAAAATCATAAATTAGAAAGATTTATTCCAATGAGGAAGAACTTACAACTATTAAGTACTTGTACTGAGCACTAGATGTTAGGTAATCCAAGTTGTAAAGACAAAATTCCTTGAGATTTTTTTGTAGTTCTCCGTAATGTCTATCCTTTTAAAAAATGTTTACAGTACAAAATCCGAAAGGTCCACTAATCAACTTCAAGCAAGGAAGTATAATGCATACTCCAAGCAATGAGATACACGCTATCATGACACGATGATAGACACAATGACAGAATCCTGTCACGATGGCATGTATCTCATTGCTTGGAGAATGCATCACACTTTATACAAGTACACTTATTTAAAAGCTCAACACCTCGCTTATTACAAAACTATAGTTTCTCAAATCTTTTGTCCCTGTTGAAATATATCATTATCAATGTTCAACAGTTACTTATTTTCCTCAATATTGTGAAAAAATAGGCATATTTATGCAGTAAACTCTAATAGGTCCACTAATCAACTCAAGTATTCAATATTTTGACAAATTATTGACATAATTTATGCCGAAATATTGAATCTCGTCACAATGGAGTGTATCTCATGGCTTGAGGTATGCATTATACTTTTCATGCTCTGATTTACAACCTGGAGAATGGATTTCTGGAAAACGATAGATAAATTCGGGAGACTCCAGGACAATCCTGGAGACTTTGGTGTTCTGAATAATGTGCATTATATACACTTATCCCTCACACAATATCCACAATCCAAATACAGTATAATTTCAGAATTACATATTTTTTTACACAGATTCCATTTCTTGTGACTAACAAAATAAATAAAACATATTCAGTACATACATATAAAACTTTCTTTAACATGAGTTTAAATGAGTTATTTAACTGTATTGCTTTTATAAAAGTTCTATTGGAACTAACAATGCAGAATTTCAAACACTCTGAACTACAAACTCTCTAAATTAAAAACCTCTTCCGGATCAAGGTATGTAATTAATTTAAAGATTTTCTTCTATGTTTTAGACAGAAGTCAAGAAAGTATAAGTATAAAAACTTACCTCCAGTTCAATCCTGTTGAACTCATCAAAACAAGCCCAGGCACCTGATTGGGCAAGACCCTTGAAGAACTTGCCCATAGCTTTGTAATCTAGTCCATCTGAGCAATTGAAGACAACACACTAAAGAGCAAAGAAATAATACAGTTCAAATTTATTATTTTTGATATCAATTATCAAATGAAGGTTCTTAATGTTAAAGAGAAACTACAGGACTAACTATAGATACATCTATAGAACAATTAGTTGTGACGTAACAGATAAAATTTCACAACACTTGGACGAGATAATGCCAAAAAACATAAACAAAAGTGAGTTCCAAATCAAAAGTGGATCTACTATTCAAATTACAGTGTTAAAAAATAGGAAAATTAGATATTTTGAAAGGGTTGTGCTTGAAAACAAAAACCACATTACAAATATAACTCACATAATTGGAAAGATCACCGAAATTCACATTAGAACAGGTTATTTTCAATGTGACCTTTGATATGGTTTTCAAACACAATCCTTTCAAAATCTGTAATTTTCCTATTCTTTAGCATTGTGTAATGTGTTTTTGAATAGGACCCACTTTTTGATTCAATAATTCCGGAAGGCCGAGAGATGATCAAAAATACCTGGAGAATTGAAAGCTCTGGTACACAGCATAGAGGGTAAAATGTGCACACTACCATCCTGTCTGTATACTTGGTACTCTATATACATTATGTGCAACTTACCTGCTTGGCGACAGCCTTAGCTAGATCTTTACAGGTTTCTGTCTTTCCAGTACCAGCAGGTCCTTCTGGGGCACCTCCAAGGTTCAACAGCAGTGCTCCCATTAGAGTCCTAAAGTACAAAGCAACATTTGTTAAATTTGGGTCACATCCAACAGAATGATTTTTTTATCTCCTACATAATAAAACTATGTCATACTTTTTAAACTAATCAACTTCAAGTAAGGAAGTATAATACATACTCCAAGCAATGCGATACATGCCTTCAGGATTCAAATTCTTGTCGGAGTGTTCGCTAACACACTAAACATAAAATTATATTTTAATTTAAAATCTTAATTTTCTGCACCAAAGCGAAACAAGGTATAACTGGAGCTAAACAGCATTGCACCAGTCTGGGTAAGGTATTTTGGTATGGGAGTAGTGGGAAAAAAGTTTGTTTTGAAAAATCCAAGATGGTGGCCAAGCCATGTGAGACATGCCCATTTTCGAACTCACAGGTCTGGATAACTGTAAATTCCAGATTTGTGGACGATTTAAAAAGTCTTTAAAAAATTATCGTGCTTGCAGACAAAAAATGGGGAAAAAACAGACCCAGCACAAATTAATACCTCCGGAAAACTTTGTTTACCGGGCAGTTCAATCTCTCACCTAAGCAAGCCACTCACCTGTAGCATCTATCAGTAAGAGGTGTAATGACCAGTCTTCCTGTGTTGCCCAGGTACTCATAACCATATGGTACGGTGGTGGTGATCATACGCACAGCGACAGTGCTTTCCTCAAAGTAGTAACGAAGCTGGCTTATCCATGCAAAACACAGAGGATCACTGACATTGTTGTCAAATAGACTCGTTACAACATCACGAGCTGGAGAAAAATAGAAGCATGAAAATAATTGAGAAAAAAACTTTCTCCTACAAAATGGTGAAACCAAGTTTTGGGCCAAAAATATTTATTTTAAATTTTTATTTATACATCATCTGAAAAATATTCCAAAATTATTTAATTATTACTAATTAATGTTGGTCTTTCACATAAGTAAGAATCTTAATATGTGGCTGAGACAAGTCAAAGGAGGCATAAGTCACAAAGCTTGTTCTCCACAATAGGCAGAAACCAAAAAAAAAATTATTTTAATTTTATTTCTTTAAACATGCACATGAGCATGCACATGTTGTACACAAGACCAGCAGCTTAATGTTTCATCCGAAAGGCAGTGCCCAACTAACTTGTATTTCAACCCTCCAGCTGAAACACAAGGAGAGTGGTGTGGTGTTCAATCAAACCATGAACCAATGACTCTCCACTGTTCAGCGCACAACACAGTGATTACCACAAACTGAGGTAAATACTACTCTCATGGACTTTTTAAAAGTCTAGTTTACAGTGAATGGTTGTATTTTAAGTTCGGTTTTGGGAGGGTCAATATTTAGCTTACCATGTACATCAATAACAATCAGTGCTCCTAAAGTTGTACGAGTCATTTTGCTTTGTTTTCCTCTCACCAAGCATACAATATCATCAATCTGCTTATTGCACTGATCCAGATAAAACTTCAATCCATCCTTCTTGCATATAGCCTGATGAGAAATACAGTCAATAAGTTCCAAGTCTATGCTAGGGGAACATTTAAATTATAATTAATTCAACAAATAAAATGATAAACAGATCCTACTATGACATTACTATTGGTTGTCATTTCAGATTGAATAATAAATGCAATTTAACAGCAGTTTTATTAAATAATTCAATCCGATTTAATTTGGCAAAACATTAAACCAATAACAACCCTTTTATTTTTTTCTAAAGGGCATTAGAGAGGAGAAGGAGGCATGTTCGAGGAATCTATTTATTCAGGGATCAATTATTTTTTGATTTTGATTGTGAACTATTATGCATAAACTCAAATACATGGCATTACTTGAATTGTAAATGTTGTATCATACTGATATGATATCTGTGGTGGGGGAGGGGGATAATGTCCAATACTGTGGAACAGATTGTCTCATCATATAAAACCTTGCTTGGCCTAACATGCTAGCAGTAGTCTGAATGGAGGCAACTATAAAAATAAATAGAAGAACGAATTGTGTACTTCTGTAACATCCAGGGTCCAGTATGTGGTGGAAACAGCTAATACAATCTGGCCTGGCCATTTGAGAACCCAACATTCTCTTGGAGCGTCTGCATAAGCTTCCATTGATTTTATCATTTCTTCTCGTAAACTCTTTTTCATCATTTCTTCAACCTAGAAAATAAAAAGACTAGGTAAATTCATACAATAATTATGATAAGACAAAAATTTGATGGTACATAAAACACTCTCAAGAGAACAAAACAATAAAGTAAAACCTAACCAGACCAATAGTCTGATGTTAACGTGTAGTATGATACTTAAGCCAAACACAATAAACTCGGTTTCAACCGTGCATGTCCGAGATCAAGGTCACAGAAGCGGTGGCGTGGTGCAGTGAATTGGGTTGAGAATTCACGTGCTGCTGCAAGGATAGAAATTATGGCCATGCCACCACTTCCATGACTTGACGTTGATCTCAGACATGTGTAATTGAAACCATGAAGGGCTTATTTGTGTAGTCAAATCTTCCAAAACCGAACATTGAGCTGTTCAATTTGTTCCGTCTTCCAGACATTGAGTTTAGAGAGTCAAGTTTGAATACAAAATAAACAATGGCTTCATGATTTTGAGACACTAACAAAAAAAGTTTCATTTAGCTCAGTTGGTTTAGCTGGTGGAAATCACTGTGATGTGCACTGAACCATGGTTCAATTCCTGCCACACCACTCTCCTTGTGTTTTGGCTGGAGGTTTGAAATCCAAGTTAATAGCGCGCCTTCTTTCGGATGAGACGTTAAGCTGTTTGTCCGGTGTACAATATGGCTCATGTGCATGTTAAAGAACGCAGTGCACTCTTCGAAAAGAGTAGGGGATTGTCTCCCGGTGCATAGACCAATCACCACCAGAAGGACCCCACTAGAAAAAAGTCCACTTCAAATTGTTGTGGGTTATCCTTGGTGTTCTATAATACCAAATAAATCAAATTAAATCTGGTTTAGCCTGAAATTTGGTTTTTGGGTTAGCTGGCTTTACTAAGAATCCCTATGGTTCAACATACAGCACCGCAACGACCATCAGTTCGTAAAACTGATCTAAATGCTACTCTTTGTCTGTAATGAAAGTCATGGCGGACAGACAGACAGAACCAACCTGAATAAGCCACATCTCAACAAGGCCTTTAGCATCTGCTGGTATTATCTTATTGCTCAGGGACACATTCTCTTTCTCTGCAGACTCCATTGCTATGATCTCTTTCTCTTCCGTGAATGTCAACTGTGCAATTCCTTCAAAGCACTTCTTGAGATGTGGTTGGACTCGCAGAGGATCTTTCGTTTCTGAGAGTATCTCAAGGAGTTCATCGTTTGACAGAAAGAAGAACCTATAAGGTGACAAAAAAAAAACCTTTGTTTTAGGTAGAAATTCGCTTCCAAAGTGGCTACAAAAACCAAAAGGTACTGGGTGTGAAAAACAGGATTACTTGCCTCAAACAAGACATCCGTTCATAGACGCCTATAAGGAGAGAGACTATCTAATGTGGCTATAGAGGTCGCCTAGACCAGTCTAACTTCGGCTGGAGATTTATAGAAAAGATTTAAAAATATTATATAAAGACTATATACATAGACTATGTATATTTTAATGTAAAATAAAGTAAATGTATTTGACAAATGCAATGTATGTAAACAAAATAAATATTATTAATCATAAAATTATATATCAATGAAAAAGTTATATAAAATAAAAGATTGCAAGAAAAAGAAGAAAAGAAAATATGGAGCGGCTCAAAATTGTTTCCGAAAATAATATAAGAAGTATGTGTTTATACATAATTTAGGGACACTAATCATCAGAGGCTAAATGTCCAAAGAGCCTATCACGTTTCATAAATTTGAATTCAAATTTTAGCCTAAAAATTATCAATGATGCTAAAAAAAATTGGATATCAAACTTACAATACATTTGTGTTTTACACCAAAAATGAATGTCTATACGGTATTTAGGTGCAATTTTGAAAGCCTCACAACTAGTCAACAGATGGATAAGTATGGAAGTAATTGATGCAGTACTTGAAGCTCAAAGTCATCTATAGCTTCAAAATTATGGAATAGCACAAAGGGAACTATTTGTATGATCAATAGGCATTTGTTACAATACCATTTGGTACCACTGTGAAGAGAGGAGAGACTGACAAAAATCAGTATGCAGTTGAACTCCCTGTGCAGACACCTCTCGTAAGCAGACATCTCCCATAACGAACACTAATTCAAAGACCCGTTCGTTTTTCTATCTAATAAGTGCATTTGGTACCTCCCGTAAGCGGACACATCTCGTAAGTAGACACGGACACTTTTTGTCTTAAAAATTAAAATTTTATGTATGTTAATTTACCTCCCATAAGCAGACATCCCGGAAAATGTAGTGATTTTTCTGTACAACGAATACAAATTTCTTTACAAAATTGTCCTTATTCTGTAGTGGCTAACAGCCATATTACTGAACTAAAATAATATTTAATAAAATATACAATGCGGTGTCTAGATTTTTAGGAGCACATTTGTTTTGAGAGGGCTGTGAAGTATGAGGCAAAAGGGCTTATACATAAATTTACAACTTTGGCCCTCTATCAGCCGAAATTCTCATAAGCGGACACTTCCCATAAGCGGACACTTTCCCGGACCCGAGGGTGTCAAGTCTTCTCGGATAAGGACTATAAACCGTAGGCCCAGTTTATACATACGGCTCGTGTGTACTATAAAGAACCCAGTACATTTTTTGAGAAGAGTAGGGGGTTACCCCGTTGTACTGGTCTATACATCCCCTGCCGTGGACAGATGAATGAGCGCCTGTATCGGGCAGCAGGACATGAAGTGACCCTTAGGGGCGTAGAAAGTTATTATGAATGTGTAACATCTGGTCCACAGTGCCTTGAGACTCTACTGTATAAGGCGCTATACAAATCGAACTACATTACATTACTTATACAAATTATTACTATTACTATTACATACCTTGGGAAAAACAATCTCTTTTTCTCTAAGTAATCATTAAGCCCTCGCTGAATGCTGTCTAGAAGACTCTCAGAATGCTGAAGTTTCTCTAGCATCTGATCTTGAGAGGTCACCACAAGAGCTTTAGTGTTCTGAACTGACGTTGTCATAATCTCCTTCCTAAAAAAATCAAAGCCTATCCTTGTCAGTACAAAAAATAACAATAATAATAATATGTGACATTTATATAGCCTTATGCTATTTGTCTTGTCAAGAATAATGTACGATAATCATTTTTTTTTGGTGGCCTGATGGCGTGTCATCAAATAATAAACAACACAATACACAATATATAAATAAATGGTCTGATAGTGTGCCATCAAATAATAATAGACAAAACAAGCTTTCAAAACTTACCAATTAGAATCAACTATGGTGAACATTTCTCCTTCGATTGGAATCTGTCGTCTGATATCTTCTGAACCAAATATAGGTTCCAAGTAAAGCCACGCTGCTTGTACCTTCAACCAAGAATCAAGGATATCTCGCATACGATGCTAAGAATCAGAATAAAAATAATGTCAATCAATAAATTAAAATAACTTTTCTAGTCATCTCAATAAACAGAGTTTCAGGAACTTCGCATGTAATGCTGAAAATCAGGCATAATGACGACGCAGCATTTCAGTCTCTGACTTTTAATTGAGAGGTCAAGGGTTTATTATATTCTTGAACATTATCCACACTTGCCTCTGATCCACCAAGGTGTATAAATGGGTACTGGTATAGAATGCTGGAAAGATAAAATTTCTGCAGAAACTGTGTCCAAATGCTAATGACTTCCACCTGCCTGCGAGATACACTCTCGTTTATTCATTTAATTATTCATTCTTTTATTTTAGATATCATATCCATATACAACATATAACAAAACATACATAAATAATAATTAAAGCCTATACTTCTCATGTACTTGAAATTCTACTGATGGCACTAATATATTAATTTACACCATCTTTGGTACATGCTGATTTCATGATAAACTATCTTATAATTTTGTTTGCCATTAAACTAATAAACTAAACAATAGAAAAAAATGAATTGGAAATAAGAATTACTCACCAGTCCAACTTCCCAGTCTTTGATTTCAGTCTCAAAAGGTGCAATGAAAGGTGACCCTCTCATTGTGGATGTCTTTACCACATGATCCTCAAGAAGTACCTGAATCTCATCCGGTGCTGACAGGATGCTCAACTGGGTGTCTTTGTATGGAGTGAAATTAAAGTTCATCTCCTCCCAATCACTCTTCATCTTAATTAAAGCCTTAAAAAAGTAAGAAAAGAATTGTTGATAAATAAATAATTCACTTACTCAGAGACAGAAACTGGAGAAACACTATGTTTCGGACCCTTCCACTAAGGTAGTATTATCATCATATTCAGAGACCATGACTAACATTTTTCATCAAGAAAAAAATTGTTATTGATACAGTCTGAAAAAGGACATTGGACTTTAGAAAGGTGAATTCCAAAGTACAATTGAAAGACTGGAATAACTGATAAGGACATACAAGAAGGACTAGACCAAGTAAAAATTAAGTAAAAGTATAATGTCAAATTACTGATATAGCACTTAATTACTGGAGTCTCAGAATGCAGATAGTATAAGTAGCCATAAAAACCTTCAAAACTTTTCATGGAATGACTTCTGAATACCTTACCAACATTATATCTCAAAATAAATCTACATGCTCTTTTAGCTCTTCATCACAAATTCTTCTTCAATGTCCTCGTGTGTACAAGACCATTTCATACGGTAGCCAAACTTTCTGTTGCTGCAGCATTGGTCTGGAATGCTCTCCCGGAAAAATTTGTTCTATCTTGACACTTAGTTTAAGTCGGCTTTGAAAACTCATCTTTTTAAAATTTAATTTTGTTTACAATGTTGAAATTAATGAAATTGTTGTTGTTGCTGATGCTATTGCTGTTATTATTATTATGTGCAAAAACTATTTATGGAAAAACTTCATAATATAATGTAATCCATTCCATGAAACTGGTGCCTATGCAAGAAACACTTTAGGGAAGGATTTCATACGTTTTAGGTTCCCTAAAAAGAGTGGTTCCATTTCTGAGTGAAGACCTTGCTGTAAAAGGACATAGGAAGTTGTTGAATCTGAATATGGTGACTTGCATGATGTATTATCTCATGCAGAGCCATCCACTTCAAATGAATTTGCTCAGTACTACATCTAAAGCGTAATTTTTAAAATATAAAGCTCTCATATGACATTGAAAACCCGCTATTGTATACAAATTTGAAAAATTTACCAGATTGTAGCCTTACATACCTTCTCCAAAGCATATTCCTTGCTGGCCTGTGAACTGATTTCACTAAGATCTTCTAAGTACTTTTCAAGACCCATCTGTAGGCGTTCAATCAAAGGCGTGTCTGGTTGTGGTGTCATATCAAATCCCACCTGATGGATAAAATATAATAAAAGGTTTTTACTAACTGTGGGTTAAGACAAAGAATCTGTATACCATAAAATATTAAGAAAACTTTACAGCATATTTGCCAAAATGTGTAATGGCCTTTTTCAACATGCTCATGAGTAACACTTTACACGAAGGACCAATAGCTTAATGTCTCTTTCGAAGGACAGTGTGCTGTATTAGTCATTGTAATTTTTGCCTCCACAGAAAACACAAATATAGCAACATTATTTGAACATTGTAATATATCTACAATCTCAAAGCAGAAAGAGTGACTAGTTATAGTAAACTGAGCTAAATCCTCACTCCCACATATCTTACATAAACTTTCATTCCTGATGATGACATAATTTATGTCGAAATATTGAATCCTGTCATGATGGCATGTATATCATTGCGTGGAGTATGTATTCTACTTTCTTACTTGAAGTTGATAAGTGAACTTTTCAGATATATCTTACAATGGTCTAATTTTAAAGATGTAGAATTACTTTTGATTACTTAATTCTATGAAGACTTCCTGGAGTAGAAGCCCTAGCATACCTTTGCTAATTGGCAAATCAATGAAGTACAAATCAAACATCTTATATGGTGTAAAGTTGAGTGGGTGTTTGGTCCAGTGCTATTCTAAGGAAGACTAAAATATTTAAACTGGTTAAAGACACAACTAATTTTGGTAAGTGTACTCCAAGTAATGACAGTTCTTTTAGAACTAGAGTTCATACAACAACTGAAATTCAAAAACATTTCAAGGACATTCCAGGTCATATTTTCTAAATTTCTAGGACACTCAATCAATGGTCTTGTCATACTAAATTTCAATATCAAGAAATTTACAGGACATTCAAGGCCAATTAGCATTAGCATATTTCAGGAGTTTTCAGTATTAGAAAATACATGCTTGTTTTTCCAGGACTTTCAAGGAATTGAAGGACACATATGAACCCTGATGATAGTTCCAATGACTGCAGATTCTAAGACTGGTAATTTTTTCTGTTAAATAAATAAATCACAATACCTTTTGACTCATCATATCCCAGTGGCGTTGTTTGATTCCTGGGTTACATAGCGCATTAATAAGTGGCATATTGATCTTAAACTTCTCTAGTTTTCCTTTAATTGTTGCCGCAGCACGCATCGGTCCCATAAACTCCGGATGTGCGAAAATCTTTGTCAACTTGTAACTTGTCTTCCACATGTTCTGTACTTCCTCTTCGACATCTTCTGCATTGACCTCTAGAAGTGGACCATTCATCCACTTGTCGTACATCAGGTGGAACTTGACTGCAGCATTCCAGAGTCTGTCGTACGGTTCCTTGGCTTCCTTCATTTCATCCAGCTGAGGGTATAAGCTAACCTCACCAACATCCAACATCTTTTCTTCTTTATTGATTTCCAATTTCTGTTAAAGAGTTAAGATATGATTTACATATTATTTTTATTTGTTAAATATATTTTCAAGGTGTATGGCCGAGCGGTTAAGACGGGGAACCGTGAACAGCAAAAAAAAACACCAAGGATTCGAGACCCGCTCGCACCATGGTTCTGGTGGTGGAACAAGTCTTGGATAAGGACTATAAACCGTAGGCCCAGTGTACACATACGGTTCATGTGCACTATAAAGATCCCAGTATATCTTTCAAGATGAGTAGGGCGTTACCCCGGTGTACTGGTCCATGTACAATCCCCGTCAGGATATGAAGAGGTAATACGTCTGAATTTACATGCAACCAATGGAATAAACAAAAAGTAATGTTACCACCAAACAGGCATTATTATTTACGCAAAATGCGTGTTCATTCTGAACTAGATTTACATGTGCAATAATTTTATTTTAAAGGACGCCACCTAAATCTGGCACTAATTTTTGTTTGAAATGGGTGTATGGTACCTGTTCTGATTCCATATTCTTTTGCTTTTTTCCTCAAACAATAGAGTATTCTATATTATCATTAGTATTTCTTGGATTGTTGCCAGAGTTTTCAGTTCAGGGATGATTGCTATAAAACAGTCTTAACTGGCGGTCTTAGCTTACAGAATAAAGCCGGCTTTGACACATAGACGGTCTTATAGCAAAGTCACCTCAGTTAGACCATTGCTATAAAACAGTCTTTCCTAAGATCATATTGGAGTATTAAATCTCAAAATACCCATTCCATAGTAACAGTAATTGAAGGTGCTATTTTAGGTAAATTTTTGTTCCACATCATGTTCGATTTAAAAAAAAAAACATTATACAAGTTTAAGTTTCATGATATGCTATGTGTTTAACCAGTTATGTTTGTAACAATTTATTAAAACAGCCAATTCAATGTCAAATAATGCAGACACTATGCAAAAACATGGGAAAAACAGTCAGAAAATATGTGAGGTCTCACCACAAAATGGGTCGCATCAAAGTGAGATGAAATTAATCACCAAAATAGGTTTGATGTTAGTTTTTTTAGAAATTTACTTTTCATCAATTATGAGTACTATGGTACTTATATTTTGTTATTATACTTTGTTAGTTTTCATGCAGGAATGTGTCCTCCATGCAGATTTTATTGTTAATTGCTTTTTGGGAAAATTTTCACAAACCATGTTTCCATATATGAACATTTTAAATGCTCATATCTTTGAATCTACTCATCGAATGAATGTTATTTAAAAGTGTAGATTACAGCTTATATTATGCTCTATTAGAAGGTAACAATAACTCAATTTTGGATTTTCCTACTATGAAATTCATTTTGTGGTAAGACCTCACATATATGTGTTTCAATCACAATTAAGAATTGAAGATATGTAGATCATCTGTTAAGATGCATAATTTTTCAAAATCTATCTTGCCATTCAAATTTTTAATTATTATACTACATATTGATAATATAGTATATAAAAGGAATTAGTAAGACATGTTCCCAATTTTTGTATAAAAGAAAGTCATGGTTGAGTTGTTATGTTGTCTGTCATAATGATCAACCGGGCTTAGTTGCTGGCAAGCACAACTCTCAGTTTATTCGGCTATGAATAAGTACCTGGCTGAAATAATACTGTATATCCCTTTATTTTCGCAGTCATAAATTTTTGCGATTTTAAGATTTCGCATCTTTTTTTTTGCAATTGGACGTTTTAAAATAATTCCCAATTTTTACATGTTAGTACATTTGACATATTCACAGTTAAGGATATATCTATCTGGCCTAGACTTTAGCATCGCAAACTGTGAGTCGTTTTGTAACGTATATTACTACTCTGATCTTAGGCCTAAGCCAATTTTGCTTGAAAAATTCCACCATTTTATTTAACCACTGCCATGTAGAATTACAGCTCTCAATTAGGCTACAATGGTTTATTGTTTGCGTGAAAATAAGGTATCTACAGTACCAGGAAGGGTTAAAAAGGTGAAGTGGAAAGGAACTAACCAATTTACCATGCAGAGGACGACCCTCTGTTCATTCAGCCGTGAAAATACATTGCTGAAATATACCAGGGAGGGTTAAGAAGGTAGCATGAAAAGAAACTGGTCACTGATGTACATACAATAATGTATGTACATCAGGCAACAGCGTTGTTATAGTAGCAGTATAAAATCATTGATTAAACTTCGATTAAAGCAATTATGGGTATGT